>CAMOHE010055155.1:119712-275431 GCA_946598075.1 Artocarpus hirsutus
GGTAATGACATCAGATACTTTCCACAAATTTAAGGTATAATATTATATCAACAATAATAATAATATATGAGTGGAAATGCGCAAATACTTTGAGCTTATCATCGTCATCTTTGAACCTAACTGAATATATTGCGTAAGAAGAATGTCCATATCAAGGGTTTTTTTGGTGTCTCCATTACTAAGTTAATTGGCCCACAAGTGACCTTACATACAATAATAATCATCATTAAATGAACTTTGCAAGTGGGTTTAGTTTTACCATGTTGCAGCTGCATATTTTGGACTCGATGTCATAGTCGATCGATCTCATCAATTGATCATTTCAATCTAAAATCACTATCTTAACTTAAAAAAAAAACAAATGGATATCTCTTGCCATAATCCGAAATTCTTAAGCAACAGTTTTTTTTTTTAATCAAGTTCATATTTATTTTCTTATTTTTATGGATTCCTTTCAATCTATAATCAGTACTATCTCTTGCCATTACACCAAACGGTTAATCAATGTATACTATCACTTCATATTTTCGTCGTTTTGCGTTCATTTTTCCTTTCAATCTAAATCACTACCTTTCGCTTAGAGTTGAAACATAAAAAATAAAAAAATGACAATTTTTTGCCATGATCCTATATTCTTAAACAATAATTTTTATTTGTCAATTTCATATATATTTTCTTAATTTTGCATCATGCATTGATCTTTTTTTTTTTTTTTTGGAGAAGGGCCCATGTAATTTAGTCATGTACAAAATCTGAAGAAATGGTCAATTTTCTTTTTTGGTGCAAAAAATATACATAAAGCCTCCCTCTTTTTTTTTTTACTCCCCTTTTGTCTAGGCTATATATGGAGAGCAGCATATGTATGTGTATTATACAATTAGTGGGAGAGTTCTAGAATTGTATGATAGATCACATAACCACCTGTTGACCAAAAAAAAAAAAAAAAAAAAACTTGGAATGCGATGCAGGAGATAGGGTACTACCACTTCTGAAACACAATACATCTATCTCATCTAAAAAAATCATACAAATGAGAGCAAAGTGCTTGTTCACAGGACAAACCAGAGCCACTCATTAGAAGAGCAAAAAACTTTATCAAGTCTTGGATGGCAATGAGTGCCTTTTTGATTGCACTTGGAGACACTTGGCGCCTTCTGCCTTCCCCATTTTTGAATGCGACAATTCTCTATCTCTCTCTAACTCTCTCTCTCTCCTTAAGGAGCAAAATATAACCACAATATGAGGCTTTCTTTATGGTTTTTTAACGTCTTGTATTCCGATATGTGGTCACTAGTGCTAATGACATGGCCCATCTAGAACCTTAGGAGAATATATAATTAGTAAAATATTTCAAATTGGTTTCATGTTAAATTATTGGAGAGACTTGGTCAAGTATTTCCCAACACTGATGTCAACCTTGAACTATTGCCACTACCATCAAACCTCCCTCTTGACCTCTACGTCTTTCATTGCCCTTGTATGATCGTGGCCGAAAAAGGCAAACGGAAAGGAAATGACCAATGTGTTTTTAGTTCACTTGTCATTTATTAATAAAGCAATGAGCATATTATCTTACGATTACATTAATAAAAAATGCGTCAAGCTTTAGAAGAAAAGATAAAGGTTATTGGTCAGGCTAATTAGCAAAGCCCTTCGCCCAATCAGGATTCGAAAACAAAGTGAATAAACCAGTCTTGGAAAATGGCTGTAGGAGATATTTTCTTGGAGCATGAAGTTTTCTTGCTTATTTTATTAACTAGTTATTTTAGCATATGTACGGCAATTCCACAATAGGGCCATTAGTTGCAGTTATTTAAATCAGGCGATTCATATTATATGAGACTAGAGATTGTGCGAGAACTATTTCATAAGGCAACATTACCCATCTATTTATAAGTGCTGTCTGATTTAAATCACACGATTAGTTAAAATCAATGGTGCGTATAACAGGATTCTCGACTATAAATCTCCACATACAGGTATATATTGGCAATGATAGTATTTTCATATGAATTCTAAGTAAAAAATCATGCGTGTGGAAGGTCCTAATTTATTCCAAGGGTACAATATAAAATATATGAACCCAAATGTTCAGAGTCTAAAAGATGACCATCTAATTATAAATGGGTAGTCACGTCTTTTTTATATTTTCATAAGTTTAAGTTGGCAGCAATTGCTTATGCCACTGGATGTTTTCAGGTTTATATGCAACTAATTCAGAATTCCTTTTCTTAGAATTTACTAACTTAAGATTTTGAGTTTTAATTAAACTTTGCTATGTCGTTTAACGGCCAAAATATGTTATTATTTACGGTCCCATGCATTGTGTCGTATTAAATATGTTTCTATGTTAGCATGAAAAGGGTAAAAGATGCTTTTCAGTATTCTCATCTGGAACACAGGAGGATTTTCTGATTTTTCCCTTAATTAATCTAAACATTGTTTATTATACAATTTGTTAATTTTTCATTAAGATAAATTCTTTGGTATGAAATTGATGTCAAAGACACCATTTGGTTTTATATTTAGAATTTTTAGAAATGTTTTTGCATACTTTTTGAGACAAAAAATTTAAAAAACACTCTCAGCATAATTTTTAAAAAATTCTTATTTTCCAAAACATAACCATTTTTATCTATTTTTAAAACTCTACCAAATGGGCCTAAAGTTTGGGCCTTTCCACCTGATGTCATATCTTGGCTTGCAATTTTAGACTTTTTAATGTGTTTTAAATTGGTTTTGTGGTCTTGATGGCCTACTAACAAATCTTCGTTTTTTTTCTTTTTTTTTTCTGAAGTCATCTTCGTTTGTTTTTCATTGAACTTCGTAGTAATATTTTTCTTTTTTCCCTTCTCTAATAATATGTAAGTAGAGGGGCTTAGCACGTGAGATGCCAACTAGATTAGGATGTTCTAACATTTTAGCTAAGGAATTTTTTGCTGCTGATTTTACAAAACTTTTATTGGAAAACAAAAATTCTGAATCTACTGGCTAGGCCCACTTTGCCATCAATGCCATGCCTCCTGCGCCTAAGAGAACGGCAGAATATGACCATATTTGAAGCTTCATATTTGCTTGAAGTTTAGGGCCCATAAAATCAGAGGCTAGGAGCTCCACCAGGGCCATATAGTTGAGAAGCCCAGCAGAACAAGCATTTAGTAGACCCACCACAATGAGGGCTGTTGGACTGTTGGCACTGTAGACATTTGATAACCCAATTCCCAGTGCAATACCGAACGGGGTTGTGAATGAGAAGAAGAACACCATTATCGCCTTCATTTTGATCCCATATTCAGCCTGGTTAATTTTCCAACACGTATAAGCAATATATTATAACTACATGACATAGTCGATTGAGATTAAAAATGTAGAAGATATAAAAATATGATGTTTGGTGGACGAGTCTGAACCAAACAAAATTTTAAGACTTCAAACCGGTTTTGTTACAGTGCCGTGTAGAGATTTTTGGAGAGAAACGAATCACCTGTAATATGCATCCACCTAAGCCCATTCCTTCAAAAAGTTGATGGAAGCATAAAGCAGCAATAAGTGGCCTGATCGTGCATGGATTATCAGAAGCTCCCAATGACAAACCTATTACTACCGAGTGCACCACTATTCCTAGCTCTAATACCTGCATCAGTTAGCAACTTCTATATATTATTATGACCAATCACATAAAGCCAATACTAGAAGTGAGACTTGTAAACAAATGCAAAAATTATATTTTTGTCTGTTTATGTCTACTTATGACCCGAAGGAAGCCTATAGCTTTTAAATTACCAGTCCACAGATTTTAGACTATCTATATGCATGTCTATTTTATGACAAATTTTCAAAACCTCACAAAAATTATAATATACCGTCGATATTATATAATATATGATATCTGCAGCTCAAAGAGCCGGAAAGATCAAGTCAGGAACAGTGCAAAATGATATATATTATAATTATAACAATAAATAAATTTTTAAGTTATACGAATCTGATTTTAAATTCCAACTTATGAAATCAATTAAACCCCCCGTTGTAATTCAAAGAAATAATTAGTTTAACGGAAGCACATACGCGTGTGCCTCTCTCTCTCTCTCTCTCTCTCTCTATACATATATATATATATTATATTTTTGCTATAATCCTTCTCCTGGTGTGATTTTGAAAAAATTGTGACATCAAAAAATTTAAGGGTGGTTCTGTTTGCATCTCTTTTACTCTTCACATCCCCTTTTTCCCCCAATAATTTTGAAACAAATAAGTTTACTTATTGCACTCCTTATAGTTTCAAAATTACCTCAAAATTATTACTTTCTCTCACATCATTTTTCTTTTCATAATCATCATTTTAATTTTTTATTATTTTAACATCCTAATTTCTCTATCTCTCTCTATTTTTTTTGGTTAAAACTTTAAGCATGAAACATTTTTATACATGAAGGAAATTTTTAAATTAAAATTATATATATATAACTTTGTATTGAAAAATATTATATCTGTTTTACATTTTCTAAAAAATACTATTTATTCATTATTAAATCTACTTATTCAACTAAACAATCATTTATTATTGCATTGAGTATTTGAGGAAAAGAAAAACTAAGAAAAAGGAAAGAAAAAAAGTAACAAAATAATTGTGGTGAATAACAAAAAAAAAAAAAAATTAACGTACTTCTCTATCCTTGGAATAGTTAAAGGTGAAAATTAGAGTTTTGTCATAAAAGGATTTATGTATTAAGAGTTTGTTTATTTAGCTACGTAACATATAGGTGTTTGTGGAAAAAAAAAAAAAAAAAAGATGTATCATTAGTTTTTTTTTTTATAATATGAAAGTTTATTTTAAAGATGGGTGTAAATATAGTCAAGTGTGTATGTGAATAAGGCCATCCAAAATATAATTATTCCTCTAAAAAAATCAATTATTCCAAACTATAGAAGATTATAATACCGTATATATATATGGAGGATAGTAAATTAATAATGACATATCACGTTAACATGCATGAATATATATACACATCAAACCTGAGCAACAACACGGTGTCGTATCAACCCCGAGGTCTTTTCGCTCACTCCTTCCTCAACCTTCCCATGTCCATGATGGCAAGCGTGCCCTACCATTTCCGATCCCCCATTCCTCTTCTCCTCCTCCTTGTCTACCAGATCATCAAGCAACTGCTTTCTGTAATAGCTCATCGAGAACGAGTCCACCATCAAAGTCCCGACCGCCGACAGCATCGCGACGAAGGTGGCGAATGGGAACTTCCGCCACGGCTTCTCCGGCAGGCACGGCGAGTTCAGGCAGTTAAACGAGTCTGGCAGCACGTGCATGTACCCAGTCGCGAGAATCACCCCCGAAGCGAACGCCTTCACCACCATGAACGGGTTCTTCTCCGGCATCAATGCGGGGATCGACCGGGTAAACAGCGGCACAGTGACGCCGACCATGCTCGTGATCAGGATCGAGGCGATCGCGATGAGCTTGAATTTTAGGGCCTCGGATTTGTCCCGGCAAGTCCCGCTGGAGGTTGAGCATCCCGCAGGGGTTTGGGCTTCTGCACCGGAGACGGCGAGGAGCAGGAAGAGAAGGAGAGGGATTGCGTGGGTTTTGATTGTGGACGCCATGGGAGAGAGATTATTGGACTGAGAATCCGCATCTTGAGCTTTGAATAGTTGCAGATATGGGCGACCAAAATTTTAGTTACGAAAAGACGAAAATAACCTTGTATGGTGCTTGAGTGATTGAGTGGGAATTTTGATTTGGAAGGATAGGATGGGTATAATGTGGACGTAGGGCGAGATTAAGACGAATTGTGGTCTGAGTGTGGAGGGTGCTGGCCCAGACTGTGTTTGACTCCTCACGTATGACGTGGCAGTTGGAAAGTGTGTCCTAGTCAGCAGACTTGATGACGTGAGGTTGGCTTTTCTGCGTATGTGGGGTCCAGCTATTAAAGCCTACAATTTACGTCACTCTTTTTTGAAAGCCATCTACATCGAGGCGCATAAAAACAAAAAAAAAAAAAACAACAAACAAACAAACAAAAAAATGAAGAAGCAGAACAAAAAAAAGGCACTTTGCTCCTTCGTGTTCACTCTTCATCTTCATCTTCAACTATCCGCCACGTCCCCCAGCTCGAAATCTCAAGCTCCTCTTCTGAAAACCAGCTCTCCTTTTTTCCTAGCTGAGGCGAGGAATTCCGTACCAGAACGTCCGTCTCCTTCCCATGCACGACGACGCCGCCTCTGCATGAAGCTCCCTCCGCCTCCCTCGTAACCCTTGTCGCAAGGTCCTGGTCAGATTTCCTATCTTTTTGTTCTTTTTTTTATCAATCTTTCGTTCACGAATTTGGATTATGATTTTTGTTTGTAGAATTTGGGTTTCTTTCAAACCTAGAAGTATATAAGCAAGTAGCCTGGCAAAATGCCAATAACATGGTTCCCCTAAAAAAAATGCCAAGTACGTGGAATGAGAAAAGTTGGAGCTTTAGAACATGCTTTGAGTGCAATACTGTAATGCAGAACACAAGTGTGCAAGTTATAATTGAAGAATTCTCTCCTCTTGGTTTGAAGGTGAGATTTCGGTCCTCCCATTCTGGTATATGAATCTGATTTATTTCATCAATTATAGTAATTTTGTCTAGCTCCGGGGTCAACATCATCCTCCCCTCAGGGATGAAGTTAGAAAAATTACTCAAGAACAAAGTATATACTAAAGTTATCAAGAAAAATTAAATAAAAGACATATAAAATTTTATAGATTTGGAATATAATTTTAGAGGATTTTATGAAATTTTACATACAATATTGAAAAGAAAAAAAAAATTTAAGAGGGACAGCTGCTCACCCTAGTCTGTATGTAGCTCCACTCTTGCCCCTCGGTGTTGCTGCTTCCACTCATCCACTTCTTCGTGTTTTGATGAGCGCTCAGTTGCATTTCATGCTATTGGTTATGCCAGAGGATCTCACAGGCCAGGGGTACTCATAACGTTGCCTTTAGACAAGTAAAGCAACTTGGGATACCAATTGACTTAGAACAGTGGGAAGGAAAGAGGGTAAAGAGGGGAAAAAAAAGAAGAGAAAGAAAGAAATAGAAGAATTAAAGCAAAGAGAGATTTTAGAATTGAGAGAGAAAAAAAAAAAGGTGAATCTGGATATTCAATATCATTCATTAAGTTTGAATTGAAATGACAATCTTTAGACATCTTTTAAGAAGTAAATAACAAAAAAAGGAAACTAGCACAAACGGGAAAATGACGTAGTAAACTACCCGAGGAAACTTGCTGAAATGTTTTGAGAAAGTAATTAGAAGTCGATAACATACTAGGAATTTGATCTTAATACTACTTTTTATTTTATTGCTCTTAGTTGTTGTCATCTCCGACTGCCCCTCTCTCTCTCTCTCTTTCTCTCTCTCCCTGTGGGAAGTCGCACAGCCCATGGTCTAAAGAATAACAATCGCAACATCTTGCCTTACCCTCTCTCGTAATACCTGAAAGGTTGTATCAGAACATCACAGGGACGTATTTAATTAGGCAAAAGTGGTCTACAACTTAGCAGGTTGAAATAGTATATCAATTACACATAAATACCGAACCAAAGCATTGAAAAGTCGGGTAGCCAGGCATTGATTTTAAAAGACAGTGTCGGTTAAAACATGTATAGAATTTTTCACAAAAGTAGCAAACTGAGAAACTTCTTCAGCAAGTTCGTCATCTGATTTAGGTGTGGAGGATTTTGAGAGCTCCGGTGAAAAACTAACTTCAACTTGAGCATTTTGTCTTCCAAATCCAGTACCTTCTTCCCAATCTCCATGATACAAGAATCAAGATAGAAGCAAAACCCAAAACCACAAAAGCATCTTGACGGTTGACTAACGAGAGGTGAAATGCCAACACTCCAACCCTAACATATACACAAATTTGGTCAGTCACTAACACCTCAAACAACATTTGACTGCCAAAATAGAAAACACACGCTAATTCATGGAAATAATGGCAGTAAGCTTGTTTCTTGACTGCCTAAAAGGGGACTTTTTTAGTGGGAAACCCCCACCAACAGCGTACGTTTTAAAACCATTAAATCTGATCAAAATTATTCTTTTGTTCAAATCTAACAACAAAAAAATAGATACTCGTTCGATATCTTTTTTACTTCTCACTGGAGGAATTATTAAAAAAGATAACAACAAACGAATCTCTTTTCCCTTTAAAATGGACTGGTTAATAGAGTCAATTTTACAAATCCCCTTGTTTGTGATTTTGAGGCTCCTAGGCTGCACCTAGCTTGTCTGAATCTCCCACATATAGAAATATAAAGGGACAACTAACAAAGTATATGCACAAGGTGGAGTCTTTTTTATTGTTCAAAAAATAAAAATCTCAATAATAACATTGTAACTAATTCTCAAAGAAATTTCAAAGTAAAAAATGGAGCAACGCTAGTTCAACTACTTGAAGTTGTGGCAATCTAGCACCGAAAGTAAACAAGTTTCTTCCCACAGCTTGTGGTCGACGGTCTATCATAACTAACCACTTTATTCAAATTGAAGAATAGTTTCTGTTAGGAAAGAAAAAAAAAAGAAAAAGAAAAAGCCTTATTAGGCCACTTAAGTAGCATATAGTTTGACCCGCTTTAACACGGAACAAACCAGATTTTGACAGACTACATATGCAAGTTTGCCAAATAAAACATGAATATCAAATTACGATGCCACTTAACTTACAAACAAATATTGAAAAATTAGTAATAAATTTTAAGATAATGGCAAACCTTGGAATCTAAGAAAACATAGGATTATTTTGTTATTGATATTCGAATCTTTCTCGAGAGTAGTCCAGATAGTGAGCCATTTTCAAGGTTATTTTGAAGAACTTGATCAAACCGAATCCAATAAAAAAAATTAATAATTTTTCAACTTTCTAAAAATATTACATTTCCCTGATTATGAAATCCCAGTGTGCTAAGCATTTCCGTAACTTCCCTCAGTAATCTTCCTTTGGTTATACTTATCCTTACGATCAACATTTCTCACTTCACCACAGAGTTTGTATAGACAGTTTGGCTATTGTGAAACACAATTTAGCGCTTGGGCCAAAACGTTATGCTGCAACTAAAAAAAAAAAAAGAACCTGTTGGAATAAATTCTAATAATATGTGGGCTAATATATTAAATAAAAATGTATTAATGCTATCAGATAAGATTAACCTAATTAAGTGATCTAATAAAGTATAAAATTTTAGGTTTTAAAGCATCTCATAAAGTGTATGTACAAAATTATGTGAAGAGACTTAAAGTATAATTTCTATTTTTATAATGAGTCAAAATAAAAATAAGGAAAAGTTAAAATGTTATAAATGGTTGTGGTCCCTGAGTTAGAATGTAAAGTGAAGAAAACAGAGAGAATTTTCTCTCACATATACATTCTTGACTCAAAAGATCAAGAACTAACAATTTAATCGTTTTAATGGATTCGGGTACGCTTTCGTTATAATTCTTGATAAATTAACATGAGTCTTAAAATTTGATGATGATTTTCATCAATAAATTTTGTTTCTATAAATGACATCAGAGCCCCTCATGTTGAATTATTGAGAAATATTTTCTCAACAATTTTCGGTTGAATTTTTTGTGTTGAGAACGATTATGGTTATTTGTTTCATTGAATTCGGATTAAATTTAGAATACATATACACTTTAATGATGTTGTCGAAACTGGGTTTCTTGAAAGTTTAACTGAATTTCATATGTCAAATCTCCACATTGATTGACCATGTTGATTTCTGATTTGACAATACGTTGATTTCAACGTTTTGGTTCAATCTGTTGACTGCAATTTGGTTGAAAGTAAATATATATGTATATACAATGTGGGTATATAAATATGTATATTTTATATGTACATCAGTTTTCAAAGAATAAGGAATTCAATGATTGCAGTCTTTGTGATGTCATGAATTCAGAATGAATTCATGTTATACGGCTAATATGCCGAAAAGAAGATTAAAAAAATAAAAATAAAACTGATTTGTATATATGTAATCACAACGATTCAGTCATTAATGGGACAGTAATGATGTCAAAGTCAGACGGCCATTAATGGCTGCCAATAAAAATAAAGAAAAAATTGTTTCGGCCAACTTTTGGTTAAACCGTTGGACTGCATTGGTTCACCAAATCAAGTTTATTTCAGTTGGGCCTAAAGGTTTGTCAAGCCCATCAGCAATTATAAGAAAGAATTGAGTCTGGGTCAATTTCTTGGGCTGGTTTTTAAATGTTGGGTCAAATAATGGGTTATTGGTTTGGGTAAATAGATGAATAAGATAACCCGTTCTTACAATACCTAACTCGCTTTTGACTTTTGACCATTGACTTTGACTTTTGACCTTTGATTTAGTTGACTTTGACTTTGACCAAAAAAATTTTATTTTAATTTTGGTCATTTTTGGGTGTAATTTTAAATTCAAATATTGGTATTTTATATATATTTTCAAATGAATTAATTGAAGTAACATGTCACCAAAGTGACATCTCTTGTGAAAATTAATTTATTTTAAAATATAAATAGTTGGGTTCATGCAACTTATGTGAATATTAACCGGCCCAAAGGAAGGTTAATATTTGACAGAATTGCATGTACACTTGTGGTAATAAACATATGATGATTATTCAGTTTTACATGTGAATAATAAATCGG
This sequence comes from Artocarpus hirsutus, assembly GCA_946598075.1. Classification (NCBI taxonomy): domain Eukaryota; kingdom Viridiplantae; phylum Streptophyta; class Magnoliopsida; order Rosales; family Moraceae; genus Artocarpus; species Artocarpus hirsutus. The sequence goes on from CAMOHE010055155.1 coordinate 130,401, forward strand.
CCCAAAGGAAGATTTATTATTTGACATATTCTTATTGTTAGTGTTTGATTACTACACCAACAGTGCCACTTACAAATTAATATTTCTGTCCAAAGACTAAATATTAATGTTGTGCTAGGTATTTTGTGTTAGGCCCTACCATTATTTGAATTTATTTAAGTATGATATGGAACTTATGTGAGCTTGTTGTTTTGTTGTTTTATTCTCTGTTTAGTTGCAAGTTCTGCTTCTAATATTTCTGCTAGCATCAATTCAATTCCCACGCTGAATGGCACAAACTTTAAGGCATGACAAGAGAACATTATAATTGTTCTTGGAGTCATGGATTTAGACCTTGCGTTAAGGGTTGAACGTCTTTCTGACCTTACAGATACTAGTTCCCTTGATGATAAGAGGGAAATGGAAAGGTAGGAACATTCAAATTGCATGAGTCTTATGATCATGAAGCAAGCTATTCCGGAAACCTTCAGAGGCACTTTGTCCAAAAAGATTACTACAGCCAAGGGTTTTCTTAAAGAAATTAAGAAGTGGTTTGCCAAGAACGAAAAGGCTGAAACAAGTACGCTATTGGCAAAACTTATTTCAATGAGGTATAAAGGAAAAGAAAACATAAGGGAGTACATCATGAAGATGTCTCATCTTGCTTCGAAACTAAAGGCACTTAAGCTAGAGCTGTTTGAGGACTTACTTGCGCATTTATTTTTGATATCTCTTCCTATACAGTTCAGTCAATTTAAGGTGAGCTACAACTGTCAAAAGGACAAATGGTCCCTTAATGAGCTCATCTTATTTTGTGTGCAAGAAGAGGAAAGATTGAAGCAAGAAAAGGCAGAAAGTGCTCATTTGGTTACAACCTCTAAGGACAAGAAAAGGAAAAGGAAGAAAGGTAAAGAAGCTGCAGGTGCGGCGCCACAAAAGAAACAACAGAAGGGACAAGATGATGAATTCACCTGTTTATTTTGTGGAGGTAAGGGACATAGGAAGAAGCAGTGTACCAATTATCACGCATGGCGTGCAAAGAAAGGTATGCTTTTTAATCTAGTTTGTTCTGAGGTTAATTTAACTTCGGTACCAAGACACACTTGGTGGATAGATTCCGGTGCTACTACTCACATAAGTGTGTCTATATAGGGTTGCCTAAGCTGCCGAAAGCCAAGTGATGGTGAAAGATACATCTATGTGGGCGATGGAAAATCAGTGGAAGTTGAGGCAATAGGAACTTTTAGGTTATTATTAAGGACTGAATTTTATTTAGATTTGAATGAGACTTATGTTGTATCATCGTTTAGACGAAATTTGATTTCTGTTTCTGTATTGGGCAAATTTGGTTATTCTTGTTCATTTGGAAATAGTAAATTTAGTCTTTTTCAAAATTCAAAAGTTATTGGTTCTGGTTTTTTATCTGTTTATGATAACCTTTATTTAATTGATATGGTTACCTCATTTAATGAAACCTTGCATATAAGTACACGAGGTGTAAAGCAAAAATTAACCAATCAGAATTTCGCTTCATTATGGCATAAGAGATTAGGTCATATCTCCAAGCGGAGAATAAAGAGACTTGTGTCAGACTAGATTCTTGATCCTCTTGATTTCATAGATTTTGAAATTTGTGTTAATTGCATAAAGGGGAAACAGACAAACATAAAGAGATTAGGTGTCAACAGGGCTTCAGACTTCTTAGAACTAATTCATATGGATATTTATGGGCCATTCCCTATGGCTTCTTGGAATGGTTAACAATATTTTATTACGTTCATAGACGATTTCTCACGATATGGCTACCTGTATCTCATTCATGAAAGTCCCAGTCTTTGGATGTGTTTAAGAATTATAAGGCTGAAGTTGAAAACCAACTCAGCAAAAGGATTAAAAGCTTCAGATCTAATCGTGGTGGAGAATACTATGGCAGATATGATGGTTCAGGTGAACAACGTCCAGGACCGTTTGCTAAGTTCCTAGAGGAGTGCGGTATCGTCCCACAGTACACCATACCGGGATCACCTAGCATGAATGGTGTTGTTGAGAGGCGAAACAAAACACTTAAGGACATGCTAAGGAGTATGATAAGTCACTCTACTTTGCCAGAATCTCTTTGGGGAGAAGCCTTAAAGGCTGCAGCTTACATACTCAACAGAGTTCCAACTAAAGCAACTGCTAAAACCCCTTATGAGCTTTGGACAGGCAAGAAGCCTAGGTTGAATCACTTGCACGTTTGGGGTTGTCCAGCTGAGGCAAGGCCTTATAGGCCAAATGAAAAGAAATTGGACTCCAGAACTATCAGCTGCTATTTTATTGGATACTTTAAGAGGTCAGGATGTCGAGTTTGCGACTGCTGGGGAGATAAGGTTAAGGACTTTGTCTTTGAAGAGGAATATGTTGATATTCCCACAGCTGTTATTGACATTGATCAGGTTTCTATTCCTGACATTGTTCAAGAAGCAGATCCAAATCAAGACAATGTCGAAGAACCTCCCATTCTAAAAATTGTTCCAGAAGAACAAACTCTTTCACCTCAAGAACCTATGCTATTAAGAAGATCCACTAGAGAAAGGAGAAGTGCGATTCCTAATGATTATATCATATTTCTCCAAGAACATGAGGTTGACATTGGAATGGTGGAAGATGACCCAATCAACTTCCGTCAAGCCATGAAAAGTTCTAAATCTCAAGAGTGGATTGATGCCATGAATGAAGAGATAAAGTCCATGGAAGACAATGACGTTTGGGATCTTGTCCTATTGCTTGAAGGTACGAAACCCATTGGTTGCAAATGGATATTTAAGACCAAGAAGGATTTGAAGGGCGATGTGGAGAGATATAAGGCTCGTCTTGTTGCAAAGGGCTTTACTTAAAAGGAAGGCATTAACTATAAAGAGACTGTCTCTCTGGCTTCTTCGAAAGACTCTTTTAGGACTATAATGGCATTGGTGGCACATTTTGATCTTGAGCTACCAGATAGATATTAAGACTGCCTTTCTCAATGGCGACATTGATGAGATAATTTATATGGTGCAACCAGAAAACTTTGAGTCGGGAGACCCAAATAAGATGGTTTGCAAATTAAAAAAATCCATCTATGGGCTTAAGCAAGCGTCTCATCAATGGTATTACAAATTTCATCAGGTTATCATCTCGTTTGGTTTTGAGATGAATATTGTAGATGATTGTATATACCATAAGCTTAGTGGGAGATATTTTTTTAGTTTTGTATGTCGATGACATATTGCTTGCCAGCAACGATATAGGCTTATTGTTTTGTATGTCGATGACATATTGCTTGCCAGCAACGATATAGGCTTATTGCCCGAAACCAAGAGATTTCTATCAAAGAAATTTGAGATTAAGGATCTTGGGGATGCTTATTTTGTATTAGGCATACAGATACATCGGGATCGCTCTCGGGGTATACTTGGATTATCACAAAAGAGCTATATCAAGAAGGTACTTAAGAGATTTGGCATGCAGGATTGTAAACCAGGTGACACCCCTGTTGCTAAGGGAGATAGGTTTAGTCTCAGTCAGTGCCCTAAGAATGATTTCGAGGTTAAGGAAATGCAAAAGATTCCTTATGCGTCAGCAATAGGGAGTCTTATGCATGCACAGGTTTGTACGTGTTCGGATATTGCATACATTACAGGGATGTTGGGCAGATACTTAAGTAATCCAAGGATGGATCATTGGAAAGTAGCCAAACGAGTCATGCGGTATTTACAGAGAACGAAGGATTACATGCTCACACATAAAAGATCGGATCAGTTGGAGATCATTGGGTATTCAGATTCTGATTTTACTAGGTGCCAAGACAGTCGGAGATCTACATCAGGCTATATCTACTTGCTAGCTGGAGGAGCTATCTCTTGGAAAAGTGCTAAGCATACACTAATAGCTTCCTCTACCATGGCAGCAGAGTTTATAGCATGTTATGAGGCATCCAACCCTGGGATATGGCTACGAAATTTTGTTACTGGGCTACAAATTATGGATGGAATTGAAAGACCACTTAAGATATTTTGTAACAATAAGTCAGCAATGCTATATTCCAATAACAACAGGAGCTCAACAAAGTCAAAGTATATAGACATTAAGTTCCACACTGTTAAAGAAAGAGTACAGAGTGGTCAGGTGTCTATAGAGTACATTGGGACAAACTCTATGGTTATGGATCCGCTTACAAAAAGAGTACCACCCAAGGTCTTTCATGAGCATACCGCTCAAATGGGTGTTGTATCTCTTGAGGATATATCATTCTAGTGGGAGTTTGTATTTTGGATGCTTTCTTGTTGTAGACACATTTTATGGATGATTTATCGTTGTTTTCTTCAAAAATAAAGTTTATACTTTATTTTCACTCTGTATATGTTTGATTTGATCTCACTAAAGAATAAGGTTGGACTAGTAGGAAATAAGCATGTTAAGATCACATTGCATGAAATTTTCTTGCTACACATCCATACTAGATCTATGTCGTTTGTTATATTAATATACATGACCATTGATGGGTTTAGTTACGTTGAATGTAACGAAGACCGCTTTGATCCTATATTGATATGATTGATGGACCGGATTGATTGGAGATGCTTTTGGTAATGATAGCACAATTCATGAGCTCATAAGGTATAATTCACATTTATAAAGTTTTATATATAGCCCAAGTGGGAGATTATTGGAATAAATTCTAATAATATGTGGGCTAATATATTAAATAAATATGTATTAATGCTATCAGATAAGATTAACCTAATTAAGTGATCTAATAAAGTATAAAGTTTTGGGTTTTAAAGCATTTCATAAAGTGTGGGTATAAACTTATATGTAGAGGTCTAAAGTATAATTTCTATTTTTATGATGGGCCAAAATAGAAATAAGAAAAAGTTAAAATGTTATAAATGGTTGTGGTCCCTGAGTTAGAATGTAACGTGATTTTTCTGGCATCCCATCATTGGAAGAAAACAGAGAGAACGTCCTCTCACATATACATTATTGACTCAGAAGATCAAGAACCAACAATTTAATAGTTTTAATGGATTCAGGTATGCTTCTACTATAATTCTTGATGAATTAACATGAATCTTGAGATTTGATGATGGTTTTCATCAGTAAATTTTGTTCCTACAAAACCTGCCACAATCCACTTCAAATGACACTTTCGCAGGTTTAACAATTCGTAGCTAAGTTCAAGTTGCCCAGCAATAAAAACAATTAGTAAACTTAGAAAATGTGAAATGGAAAGTAAGAATAATTATATATCAAGTCTAAAGTTCCAGTAAAATAGGACAAAAAAACTCAATCTTAAAGCCCTTAAGTCTGACAATCCATCAACATAATCGTAGATTCTGTTCCGGTAAGGGTCAAAGAACAAACTGTTTCAACAATTTTACAAAAAATTCATGCAGCTAGACAGCCATGTAAATAAAGTGACGGTTTGCTTAACAGGACAGTTTCCTATATCCTCAATCATGTTCTACGAAAGATACCTGTTCATCGTGAAGTCACGCCTCAAAGACTTTCTCCAGCGAACGTATTCTAATCCTCCGCAGAATTTGTAACTCTTCGGGGGAAATTAAAAGTACTTCTTTGTCCTGCTCAGCCAGTGTGCCGAAACCGGACGCCTATTTCACATATTGGATGAGAAGATATCAAGTTTGAGATGACGCAAAAACTGCAAAGAAAATAACAAGTAATGCAACAACAAACCTCAATGACACCACCATACGCGTGGACCCTGAATACCCGGAATTGTTATCCAAATATAGTTGCTCTGAAAAATATGTCCTCGATCTATAATAAGATGAGGGTAACGAATGAAAAACTTTGAACCTTGCAACACAATGCAATTTATAGCAACCTAAAATATGTGGGAAAAAAAATTTCTTAAAGCAGTGCTAATTTACGTCGAGATTATCAGCAGCAGTGATAGCATGGAAAACTTTAGGGTTTTCTTAAGAATTAAATCTCTCAGGCATCCGCCAACTAAGAATACCGCAAACCCTGCATGGTTAATTTGTATTAAGACTGATATTCTCAAATTCGTGTATAGTAAGGACTTAGCCACTCAGTTTAAGAATCATTTCAAACTTTACCTCTACTGCGCAGAACGTTCATGACATACCAGCATGGCGTCAGTACCATGCCTTCGTACATCTTAAGCGTCATCAAATACGTAGTCTTCCATTTTTTCACTTCATCACGCGTGGCTAAAAACAAACGTACTTGATCAAATGTAATTGACAACAAAAATAAATAAATATAATACTACAAAAAGGAGAATTATATCTGTATTACGCAGGTAAGGCCACGATCTGAGCTCATTTGACGGTGAATTTGAGGTCGCATTCCACCTCTTTGGCAGAAGATCTGGCCCAAAAGAGGGGGAAAAAAAGTTTTAACACCATTACCATGAACTTATCACACATTAGCAATTTGTCTTTTAAATTTTTGACTTTGACAAGTTACCTTATGAGAGTACAAATTTATAGCAAGTTATTCCATATAGATACAGTGTTGAGTGCATTTAGCTATACAATTAAAACTAAAAGTTAGTATGTTTTTACAGTAAAATGTAAGAGCTTTATACAGTAGCATACTTTTGCTTTACACTATTCAGTTCTCATATTTACACTGTACTTGTTAGAACGACATTTTCTTAAAGGCGTTGCCAAACGCTTTCATTAGTTTTTTTTTAATTGAATTGACATGTGATTTTTGCATAGATAGTTAATTATAAGGATGAAAGATTTTTTGCTATGAAATTTGTCAAAATTTATATATAGAACTAAGTTAATTTAAAATTTTCTATTTTGATAAAAACTCAATTAATGATATTCGTTACAATAAATATGGATTAAAAAACATAGAAATGACTATTCATGATGTTAAAGTTACATGTTGAATTGCAGTCAAAAAACCTAAAATAACTATCAATAAAGGGTAATTTGTTATAAATTCTAAAGTTTATGGTGCAACTTATCAAAATTAAAAGTTCAATTAACAAATTGTTAATATGCAATAAGTTTAAGAAAAAAAAAATGGAAAAATCCAAAAAAAAATCACAGTTCTTAGAGCTGCATGGCTAGATGACGTGCCTTCACTTGTATTATTTGTCGTAAAGGATGCTCTTTAGCTCATAATTAGTTTGATAATATTTACGGACTTAAAGTTACAAGAAGTGTGGGAAATTCACATTTCATAATAATAATAACAACAACAACAACAACAACAACAACAATAATAATAATAATAACATTCTCTATTAAAAACATAACAAAGCATTATCTACAACAAAAACTTAGAAATGAAAACAAAGACAATAGGTTAATAGCGAGAGTAATAGCAATAGCAATAATATACAGATTTTATGAACCACATCAGAGATATGGCATTTTAAAATTTCTAAAGTCTTAAAACATCCTTTGAATGTAAAAGGCCATATAAAAAATGTAGCATAAATAAACACAACTTTTAAAAGTATAACATAGCATGTAATTTTCTCTATCTTATCAAGAGCGCATAAGAAATTAATGGCTCATCTAATTCAGTTTCTAAGGTTTAAATAGAAAGTTTGAAGAAAATATAAATTGTTTGTGAGAGAAAACATTGTAGTAACAAATTTGAACTAGCTATGAAAGAAACAAATTGTAAATCAAAATCTATCAAACAATAATTCTATACACATTGTTGGAACACTAGAGAGCTTATTAAATTAAATAGAACATCATTAAATCTAAAACCACAATTAAAGAAGACTAAATAGGATCAGACTAAGAAAATGGTATCCACTACCTTGAAAGAATGGACAAAATTTTCTTTAGATATTTTTAAAATTTCTATCAATTTTTTTGTAATTATAAGGTCTCAAAACATCTTTTGGGTGTAAAAGAATTTCTCGGATATTTACTAAAATTTTCCAAAAATTTTGAGGGTTTTTTAATACATTCAAAGGATGTTTTGGGACTTTAAAAATTTTGAAAATTTGGAGAAAATTTGGAGAAAATTTTAGAAATATGGGAGAAATTTTTGTCCATGGACTAAACTTTGGGAAATTTTTTTTTTATTAGCATCAAAATTAATCAAGACAAATCAATAAAACTATCCATTTTTTGAAAGTCATAGTGTATTTTTTTTACAAGACTTTAGTTTATATCAAAATTTTAGTTCTAAAAAATGTCTATCATTTTATGGGCAGTAGTTTTTTTTGAAATTTCTTTAAATTATTATTGAATTTTGATATTTTCATCCTTACTTAACAAAGAGAGAATTCGAAGAGGCTATGAAGAGAGACGATTGCATGAGCTCAATAACAACATCACGGGCAGGTGAGAATAACAGTGACCTACAGGTCGAGTGGTGTGTTGGGCTCTAAAGCGGTGGCCCGGTGAGGTGGGCTCGGTAGGGCAATGACTGCATGGCAGATGGGAATAGGAGAAAGAGGAGAATGAGGGAGGCTAGGATTTAATATTTATTTTGTTAGTGTTATTTATTTATTTATTCAAAAGGTATTATTGTTAATTGATTGAAGGCAGGATGATATTTTAAATTACTAAGCTTGTTAATAATATTTTAGAAAAAGGCTCTACTAGGTTTTCTCCTTTTCCTTTTGCATAAGTGTGCCGCCTCTCTTAGAAAGGTTATGGGACTAAAGTCCAATGTCGCTTTTTGGACGGTTCTGCAGACACCTGGACCCTTGAGGGTGTGGCCTAAAATCATGGCGTTGTTTTCCCTGGTGATGGGGCTATTTGCTAGAGTTTTGGGATAGATGTTCGTGGCTTAGTGGAGGGACTTCATCACGGGTGGGTTGGCTTTCTTTGGTGGCTGTCCATGGGGCGCGACGGGCAATCAGGTGGAAAAAAGTCTTCTTACTTTGTAGGCTGGAGGTGTTGGTCGAGTTTGGTTAGCATTCCTTTGGCCTCGACAGAAAGACGGAGCCATAATGGTACCGTTTTCTTAGGTTGGCGGAGGTGGGTAGCGAAGATCCAATTGGGCTCTCCATTAGTTTTCTAGCAAGTTTACAGAGTCCTCGTTCTGACTCGACGGTGGCTGGCTTATCACCGGTGTCTTCATCGTTAACGGTTGGGTCTTACGTATTTGTTTTATGTTTTGCATTCATCAACTAAAATTGATGGTGTTTTCATCGTTTAATAGTTTATTTTTGTGTTCTGTTGGTTTGTTGTTGTAATAATGGAGGTGCTTTCCCCATCTTTGAATTTAGTTTGTTTGTCTCTTTCCCTTGTTATTGGTGGAAAGTATGTAGGTGTCCAGTTATACCTTAGTCTAGACCATGTTAGGGCTGGCAATAAACGTGTTTGTGTCATGTTCGTGTCAACACGTTTACAACACGACACGTTTAGGTTAAACACAATTAATAAATGTGCTAAAAATGCAAACACAAACACGACCCGTTTACAACACGCATAAAATGACACGACACGATTAACACGATTACTATTTGTATTCATACCAACCCGCTTACAACACTTTATAACACACAACACAATTAAATTACTTAATATTTATTTTTTTACTATATAATTTTAGATTTTTTTACTATATAAATATTTTAAACTGAATTTTCTCTCCAATATTGACCAATCTTTTGAAGAGCTCAAATTGAAGAACTATTATTTTAAAACCATTTGGCTTCATTGGCAACCAAGATCGAGTATAAAAAAAAAAGGGGAGCTTGTCCTTATATAGAGAAGAGTTATGAAAGATTCTACTCTCCTCTCGATGTGGGACTTTTGAGCTACAGTTCAAATGAGTAAAAAGACCATAATAAATTAATAAAAAAAGGCATTCATTTCACACTGGTTGCTTATCCAATATGGCGGTGACACGAGCAACAACATACCCTAAGAGCAAGGTTCAATTCCTTACCCTTGCAAATATGAATTTTTTTCGTTTTAAGTTTTTTTTTTGTTTTAAGCTTATATTATTTAATATATAAATATATATTTCTTGATTGATTTTATTGATATTTTAGTGGAAACATAGGTCTAAAATTGAGGGTTTTTTTTTCTTCGTATAATTGGAATAATCACTTAACTTAAAAAACTTAAAAAAGGGTTTTTTAATTGGCTTAAATTAAAAATAAATTAAAAATTAAAGTTACATATCCTAGGTATATATTCTAATAAAAATTAAGAGAAAGAATGGTTTATAAAGTTATAAAACACATCTTAAACTTAATTAATTAATTTCAACAACCTATTAGTTTTGATTACAAATTTTATATTCTACATTTTCTTATATTTTATTTTAATAAAGATACTTGAAATATATTTCTTTTACTAAATACTATTATTTAATATATAAATATATACTTCTTGATTGATTTTATTGATATTTTAGTGGAAACATATGTCTAAAATTGAGATATTTTTCGTATAATTGTATTTTTGGTATAATCACTTGACTTAAAAACTTAAAAAAGGGTTTTTTTAATTAGCTTAAATTAAAAATAAATTAAAAATTAAGGTTACATATCCTAGGTATATATTATGGTTTATAAAGTTATAAAACACATCTTAAACTTAATTAATTAGTTTCAACAACCTATTAGTTTTGATTACAAATTTTATATTCTATATTTTCTTATATTTTATTTTAATAAATATACTTGAAATATATTTCTTTTACTAAATATTATAGTTATTAAACGTGCTATAAACGTACGGGTCGTGTTGTGTCGTGTCGTGTCGTGTTGACACATTTACTGCACGTTTAATTAAGCGTGTTAGACGTGTTAGCACGAATCTAACACGTTTATTTTTCTGTTATTCGTGTCAACTCATTTATGGTCCAATTAATATATGTGCATTCTAAACCCGTTTATATCGTGTCGTTTTTGTATCGTGTTATTATGTCGTGTCTGAAATTACCGACTCTAGATCATGTCGTATGTTCCTCAGGCAAGGAGTATTTGCTTCAATCGATTGGTCTTTTTCATTGATTGTAGTGGATTTCTTAAACACGTCTTTGATGTGCTTTATTGTATGTGTTGAGTAGGCTTTTCTCTTATATATCGCAATACTTGAATTTAGACCTCGTACGTTATGTCTTTAATGGTGGATTCCATCAATATTTGAGGTTAGATTCTATTACAATGGGTGGTCTTTTTTAATTATGTTTGTATTTGTTTTAGTTTTAAGGAAAGTCTCTCATTTAAACAAGAAAATCGATTGAAGGAAGGATGGAATAATATAAATTGTTATTGAGTGTTGTAGAATCCATTTCAATTGGCACTATCTCCCTCCAAGACAATCATCGACTAACTATTTTACTTGGGCCGGAGTAATTGTCTTCTTTAATTATTATTATGATTATTATCATCATCTTCTTTTTTTGTCGTTTCTTCAACTCTCTGGAGCGTGGTCCGACAACGTCTCAGCTATTAAAACCAGCCCTTTCCGAATTCAAAGCCACTTCGCTTCGCTTCTTCGTCTTCGCTCCTCATCTTCAAACTGTCCGCCATGTCCACGAGCTTCAAATCTCAACCTCTGTTTCTGAAAACCACTCTCTTTCTTCCTCGCTCAGGCGCTAAATTCCGTACCAGAACTTCCTTCTCATGCATGCCGCCGCCGCCGCCGTCGCCGCGGCCTCTTCCGTTCATCTGCTGGAGCTCCCTCCGCCTTCCCGAGAACCCCCGTCGTAAGGTTCTGCTCAAATTTTGTAGCTTTTCGTTGGTTTTTTCATCAATCTTTTGCTTACGCATTTGGATTATGACTGTTGTTTGCGCCTACTGCTTATATTCCGGCGGATTAGGTCGATCGAGGGGTGCGATTCAACGGCCCGTTGGTGGAAGTCAGCGAGGTTTCGAAAATGGAGGACGGAGATTTGGCGGTGGAGACCTGCATTACTCGTGCTTTGCCGCCGGCATTGACGCTCGAGCAGGGGATTGAGAGGATAAGAGAGGCCGTGGAGGATTTGAAGCTCAATCTTCCTTCAACCTTTAGCGGATTCTTGAGATTTCAGGTAGGTTTTAAAGTTCTGCGTTTTCTGTTCATAAAGCAATGGCCTTTGGAATTATCTTCTTTTGAGTTTTGAATTTCGCAGGTTGCTGTGCCTCCAAGCGCGAAAGCTTTGAATTGGTTTTGCTCTCAGCCGGAGTCATCTGCTGTTTTCCCTCTGTTCTTCATTTCGAAGGACACGAACGATCCGAGTTATAAATCTCTGCTTTTGAATGAAACTCGTGGAATTTTTGGAATCGGTTCTGCTGTCTACTTTGCGCGGGATTCTTCTTCTGTCCCTGAAGAGCGTTCTCAGACCAGAGGGTTTATCCTTTATCCTTGCCTTTCTTATTACTACTGTTATTATTTTTTTTTTCATAAGAAAAATATAGTGTTCCGCTACGAACGAAAATCATTTGATGCTTTTCTGTTTGCATACGCTTGAACATTGGAGTTAAATGTGAAGGATTTTATACATCATTTTGTTCACAAAATAATCCTTGTCAATTGGTTGCGAAGTTTTTGATTGTCCAACTGATGTGAGAGTACTACTCAGAAATTTTTACCTTTGTCATATCAATTAAGTCGTTGCTGATGGTTAGGTATATCGATGTCAATTTAGATATGTTATAGTTGATTGGATTAAGTATGGTCTTCTCTCTTCCTCTTAAAAAAAATTATGGCCTTTTTCTTGACAGCTTTTGGACTGAAAATTAGAGATGTATAAGCTAAATTCAGTTAGAAGATGTTCTCCAACGCACGATATCCTTGTGGTTGAGGTTAACACTGCTGCCGTCATTGTTGATGTGACTTATGTGTATTAGTCTAAGTTTAATGAAGATTAACATAAAGCAACTCTACTTGTCTCTGAGTGTCTTCTCTGATTATAGTGTTCTTCAAGGTGTTTTAATGGGAATAGTTGAAATGTGGTCTAAAGGTTTTTTAACTTGAATTATGGAAAGATGGAGTATGGCTTCATTCACATAGGCTAAAAGAGTGTATGCCCACTTTTATGCAGATACCTCTCAAATGAATCAACTCCCATAATGGCTTATGGTTTTGTGGATATTAATTACAACACAGAGCTGTCTGTCATGAATCATCAGTCAGGGTCTTACTACTTCTTCATTCCCCAGGTAAATTTACATTTTTGCCATGCAACCATATGATGTCCCTGAATGATTTAGCCATGTTGTTTTTGTATTACTTTCCTTCAAGGTTAGTAAGGTATGCTACTGAAGCATACGTCAAAAAGTCCACTTTTTGACATATTATATTTGAACAGATTGAGTTGAATGAGTGTGAAGGTGCGTCCATTTTATCAGCAACACTGGTCTGGTGTGACTCTTGCCTTTCTACATTAGAGGAGGCCCTTCATTTTTTTGAGTTGTCTCTTATCCAGGTACCCTAAAGTTGTGCTTCTCTGTTACATACTTTGTTTAACTTATTAGGAGTCTGATTGGTTCATAGATTTGAATAAAAAATTTGAATGAAGATTTAAATTTTTGTGAGAGAAAATACTGTAGCAAAATGATTCGAACCGTAATTCAAAACACGAACCAAACGCACCCTAGATTAGTTGATCGCTAATTTTACCAACCAGAAGACACTGTAGAAGGGAATCAACTTTACTTTCGTCTTATTCTGTTACCCTAAAATTTCAATTCATTGGTTAATTCCCCTCAAAATGAATAAAAGAAAATATATTTATCGATTGGGATGTTATTATTACATAGTTATTGAAGGCAAGGCCTACACATGACCTTAAACCCAAAAGTTTATTGCGTTTTATGCTTGAAGCTTTTTTCTTTTACACGTATTACCTTGAGTTTCATGACTATTCCAGGTTACTTCTCACTCTTGGCCCATAACAGAGAACCGTTACACCAGAAATATGTTATCTACTCTCAGAAAGCTGAACGTGGCAGAGGACAGAATTACTCCGAGGGTACGAATGCAAACATTTTTTTTAAAAAACTTGTGCCACAAAACAATTTATCTTGTCTGCTCTGAAAATCTTAATCTGTGTGCTACTGAAGTACTGATCCAATGCATATATTAGGTGTTTAGTTTTCTAATTTCCTTTCACATTTGATTACGTGTTTAGTTTGTACAGTACATATGATTGCGGGTGTCTTATTGAGCACAACCTACTAGTGTTTTTGATTAAGACTTTCATCGGAGATACAAAAAGTAAAGGTTCATATTTGAAGAATATAGTAGTATATAATTGCAGAAATATTTTATTTGCTTCTTGTGTTGCCACTTTTTTGTATTTTGGACTCTTTTAGTGTCTGTATAAAATATAATAACAGCTGTTGAAATGTACTTTCTGGTTCCAAACTCAATGCTGAATGATTTCCTTGTCCAAGATTTTCTTAGCTTTTTTTAAGATGATTTAACGTGTTGGACCCTTGATTTAAGATTCCTCTTTAGATGCATGAATTCATGAAAAGACCCTTATTTGTTCTTGATTGGCTTGAAAGTCCATCACCGATTGACAAGGTTTTGTAGGTTTATATGAACGCTCTTTCACCAGGTGGGAAGTATGTTGTGGATAGCGTCAAAGAACTGGTATCCCCTTTCCCTGGTAATTTTTCATCCTCTATGATTTATATCCGCTCTGTACTAAGAGGTTGCACTTATAGCTGCTGCATAAGATACTGAAATGTTATCGCCCAGATGTTATTCTTTGCTGAAACCATCTTGTTTTGTTGATCAAATTGATTTCCTTCACATACAGAAGGAGGCTTCATCTTCCAGGCAGTTCTGTGTTAGGCTTTCAGCAAGTGTTGTTGTTGCCAATAACATGGTATGTTTGTATTACGTCTGTGAATTTAGGAGAATATTATTTGTAATATTTTTGTTTCCTTCAAAAGTAGAAGTATATAAGCAAGTAGCTTGAAAAAATGCTAAGTACCTGCAATGGGAAAAATTGGAGTTGTAGAAGGTGATTAAAATTTAGTGTGCATTATTGTATGCACAAGTATGGAAGTTGGAGAGGCTAAGTATCAGTCAGGAAGTGTAGGTCTGAAAGATTTAAAGGAAATTCCACATTTATGACCAGAACACACTCACAAGAATGGGGTTTTTGGGAGGGGGAAGGAGATTATACTATTCTGTTCAGTGTAAGATAACCTTTTGCTGGAAGAAGATTTACTGCTTTGCTGTCTTTATCAGAATTTAAGCGAGTCAATTCTGTCTTTTCACAACGATTCGGTTGCATGCTTTTGATATATATCTTTCGTTTATATTGATATTTAAGTTGAGTAACTTCAGAGGAAACATATGAGTGAAGAGATTTTGTGTCTTTCTACTATCAGTTGGATCATACAAGTGGAGTCTGTTACTCAGTGCAAGATTGTGCCAACATAAATACTGTTTGGGCGTCACTTATAATTGAGGAATGCTCTCGTCTTGGTTTGACGGTGAGATTGAGTTTTTCTTTATTTGTCCTATCATTTTGGTTTCATGAATCTGATTTATTTCATTTATAGTATTTTTGTATAGCTCCAGGGTCAAGATCATCCCCCCTTGCTGTTGCTGCTTCCACTCATCCATTTATTACATGCATTCCGTGTTTTGACGAGCGCTCACTTGCATTTCATGCTGTTGGTTATGCCAGAGGATCTCACAAGCCGGCGGTAGTCATAACATCATCGGGAACTGCAGTTTCAAATCTTCTTCCTGCTGTGAGTTCTTTAAATATTTGCAAGGATTTATTCATATACATATACATACATATGATATTGGAGAAACGGGATTTTAATTGTTGAATATATATATTTTTTCTTTTTCATCATTGTGCTGTATAATGCGGTTGTGGAACTGCAGTACTGAATGGGCTACAAAGTGCCAGGCCTTTGGTTTTGCTCACTCTAGCAACTACAAAATTTAATTCATTTTTTAGTTTTCCTACAAACTAAAATATGTTCATATGCTTTAAATGGAAGACATTATTCATAACCAGTAATATAGTTTGATTCTGTTCTCCTATAGTGATGGCCAATCATATAATGTTCAGGTGGTTGAGGCTTCTCAGGATTTCGTACCTCTTCTATTACTCACGGCGGATCGTCCACCTGAGTTGCAAGATGTTGGGGCTAACCAGGCTATAAATCAGGTCTGATGATTTCATCCAAAAGTATTTTATTTTTGTTTTTCATTGCGAATAAATAAAACCATTATTATATTAATTATTATTATTTATATATTTATTTATTTTACCATGGCACGGTAGCTTGAAACTTGTTCATCATCATATATCCTCGTCATTGATCATCCTACTTCTTGTAAGAAGGGAGGCAAAAAAATATATTTTGCTTTTTTCTTTTATTTATTGTCAAAGTCTAGTGCACTAAGTGATTGAAGTTAGCAATTTTTTATCAGAGGACACTTTAAAGATACTTGTTCTCCTCCTGCCCCCTAAATTTACATTTTTGAAATTGTAAAACCAGGTGAAGCATTTTGGTTCATTTGTGAGGTTCTTCTTCAGCCTTCCTGCGGCCACCGACTGCATTACTGCAAGGATGGT
The DNA here is from genome assembly GCA_946598075.1 of Artocarpus hirsutus. Lineage (NCBI taxonomy): Eukaryota > Viridiplantae > Streptophyta > Magnoliopsida > Rosales > Moraceae > Artocarpus > Artocarpus hirsutus. The sequence continues at coordinate 146,880 of CAMOHE010055155.1, forward strand.
ACTCACCACAGTTGACTCTGCTGTACATTGGGCAACGTCTTCACCTTGTGGCCCTGTACATATCAATTGTCCTTTCAGGGAGCCACTGGAAAATAGTCCCAGCGAATGGACATTAAGCTGTTTAAAAGGATTAGATTTCTGGATGTCTAGTGCTGAACCATTTACCAAGTATTTCAATGTCCAATGCGCCCATGCATGTACTGATAGTCATGAAATTATAGATATCGTTAATTTGATTCAAAAGGCTAACAAAGGGATTCTACTTATTGGTGCTGTCCATACAGTAGATGAGATGTGGGCAGTTCTTCTCTTGGCTAAACACCTTTTATGGCCTGTTGTAGCTGATATCTTGTCAGGACTTCGATTGCGAAAGCTGTTGACTTCTTTTACTGAAATCGAAGATAACATACTGTTCATCGATCATCTTGACCATGTTCTATTGTCAGATTTTGTCAGTGATCGGATACGTGCCGATGTGATTCTTCAGGTCTTCTGAACTGTTTTAAGTAACCGATTATTTAAGTCATTTTACTTGTGAAAGCATATGCATCTTTTTCCCCTTCAGAAAATGAAAGACATTCTGGCTTTGAATAGGATGAGTTTTTTTAACCATTTAAAAAATAGATTGACATATTATATTAATTTTGTAATCGGTGTCCTTGTGGATTGTACATTATCCTCCAATTGCATCAGTATTATTTTTTCACTTCCCCTCTTTGATTGCATTGCATGGCTTCTGAATGTGTATCGCTGGCAGATTGGCAGTAGGATTACAAGCAAGCGTGTTTCAAAGATGTTAGAGGGATGCTTTCCATGCTCCTATGTCATGGTTGACAATCATCCATATCGTTGTGATCCTTCTCATATTGTAACACATAGGGTACAAAGTGGCACTGTCGAGTTCACTAATCAATTGCTGAAAGTTGAATTTCCATTCAAGAGAAATGGATGGAGCACTTATCTACGAGCAGTCAATCTGATGGTAATCATCAACTTTTTCTGTTTTTAATTACCATTTTATTTGTTTATTCTTTTCTAATTTAGTATAACAACTTCCTTATATTATCTTTGCTCGTGTGGGATGCCAAACTGAACTGCTGAGCAAGGATAGACGTTAGAATGCAGCTAAACTCCCATGATCATTTAAGAAAAAACTACAAATGGGCTTGTTCTGTCCAGAAAGAGAGAAACTGAAAACATTGACAGAGGATCCTCAATGAATTCAGCTGTTTTTGGGGATTGTATTGTGCCTTACTCAGTTTTTTCCCCCCTGATTTGTAGGTTTCCAGGGAGTTGTCATTTCAAATTTCTGCTGAATATTCCTTGACTGAACCTCAAGTTGCACGTAAAATTTCGGAAGCACTTTCATACGACACTGTTCTTTTCGTTGGAAATAGTATGGCAATACGTGATGCAGACATGTATGGACATGGATGGTCAAGATGTGCACATGATACTTCAGCTATGATTTCAAACTCAGAATTATTTTTTCGTTTGATTTGGGTGGTTGGGAATAGAGGAGCTAGTGGTATTGATGGTTTGGTTAGTACAGCTGTTGGCTTTGCTGTTGGATGCAATAAACGGGTAAGGACATGAAACATCATCATAATTTTTGGTCACCGCTGGAGACTAATTATGGTAGATGTAATCTAGAAATATTTTAGTCGTAATTGCATAGCTTCTTTCAATCAGCAGAGGTTCTGTTTTCTTTCTTTTTCCTATTTCCTTTACCTACCTAGAAAATTGAACTATCACAATTCTGACTTAATATTCAGGTCCTTTGTGTGATTGGAGATGTTTCTTTCCTTCATGATACCAATGGGTTGGCAGTTTTGAGCCAAAGGTAGCGAGCTTATCCATTTGGTCTGGTAGGCTTGGGCTATTATATTGTGGTTTCTTTTTAATTACATCCTCTTAATGTCTTTTGTAGAACTTGATATCAGTAACTATTTCCCTTGTATGATGAGTATCATGTTTTTCATTCTTTTAGTAGTCATATAGGATTCATGCTCTGCACTTTTATTCATTGGCATCTTATCTGTCAGTAAGACATGCAATTTATAAGATAATTTCAATCTTAAGGAATGTCCTACATGTGCAGGATGTCACGGAAACCAATTACAGTAGTTGTGATTAACAATCATGGTGGTGCAATATTCAGCCTCCTTCCGATTGCTGAAAAAACTGAAGAAAGAATACTAAATAATTACTTCTACACTTCTCATAACGTTTCAATTGGCAGGCTGTGTATGGCACATGGGTAAAACTTACCTAGTTCATAAGTAAACTTGCGCATACTGCGTTATATGGGCTCCCATATAATTTTCTTTTTAGTGTTTCCTTTTCCTATAATTTTTCTTTTTAACTTTTCCTTTTCCTATAATTTTCTTTCTTGTGGTAGCACAGCCATACATTTCTCTATAATAGAATATGGAAAATGTTTATTATTGTTAAATATGCGTTGGAGATTTTGTTGTTGTGGATATATATGTGCATGGATAAATGTTTTGGGAAACAAATTTAAGGTAACTAAAAGCTTTGACCTTTTAAACAAAAACCAAGCTTGCTCCCGTTGAAGCAAACATTTGGAGCATGAATTTGCAAGTATAAGACGACATATATACTAGTTTCATGGAAAGAATGTGCTGTGACGCATGATTTTTTCTCGTAGAAACTGTCTTCTGCACGTTTTAATATCTCCGTCTTGATTTCCCATCAGCCATATTTATCAGTTCAGTTCTTACTTTGTTAACTGATTCTGTAGTGTGAAGCATGTGGAAGTACAGACAAAGGCGGAGCTTCATGATGCATTATTTTCATCTCAATCCGAAGAAGAGGATTGTGTCATTGAGATTTCAAGCTCTATTGATGCCAATGCTACCTTTCACAGGTTGTTATTACGTTGCTTTTTCAATATAATTTCTATTTCAGTTGTCAGCTTATTAACTGATTGCAGGAAAATTGTGCTTCTTATCTCAGTACTTTGAGGAAATATGCATGCCAAGTGGCAGATAACACTTTCCGGTTCCTTCTAAGGTGTCGAGTTCAGGACTCTGAATCAGATGTTTTTTCTTCTTTCAAAGTACAGTCGATCAAGTACTTCACATTCAGGTGATTCTTTTCTGGATTTTGTATGTTGTTGTAACTACTTCTACAGGACTGAATTGCTTCTAACCATTTCCATTGTGTTTCTTTCAGACTACCACTATGGGCTCCTCCTACTATGACTACCGTTAATCATAACAAGACCAACTTCTACAGAGAAGGATTCATTTTATCCTTGTCTCTTGAAGATGGATGTGTTGGATATGGTGAGGCAAGTGTTGTTCTCTCTTTACCTCACACATGTATTTGGATTACTATAGGCATCTCAATGGAAACCTATGTTTTACAACGTTGCACCACCACACTGGCATCTCAAGACACAAGGGAAGAATGAAATACTTGCAAACATCTAATCAGTTATCAGTCTTATTAGCAGGTTTCTCCCCTAGATCTCGGCAAAGAACACCTGAGAGATGTAGAGGAGCAACTGAGATATCTCCTTCATCAAATGAGAGGGGTTGAAATTAGTTGCTTCCTGCCTCTTCTAAAGGGTTCATTTTCCTCTTGGATATGGACCAACTTGGGAATCCCGGTAGGTTTGTTATTAAAATAAAGCAGCATTGTAATTTCCATTATTATATTCTTAATAGCTAACTACTTAAAAAAAACTGGATAATTGTATTAACTACATAATCTTTTTTCGGGTATTTTACAGCCATCATCACTCTTTCCAAGTGTTAGATGTGGTCTGGAAATGGCTATTTTCAATACTTTAGCTGCAAGATACGATCTTGACCTATTAAGCCTATTCCATGCTCCAAATGATGAAGGAGCTATACCCAAAGCATCATCAAATGTTAAAATTTGTGGCCTTGTTGATTCCAATGGGACACCCTCTGAGGTAGCTGATACTGTTGCCACACTAGTTAAAGAAGGTTTTGCAGCAATAAAGCTGAAGGTCAGTTTATGTAACCAATAACAATTTAAATCGTGGTACTTTGTACCATTAACTTGACAAATAGAATGGATTAAATCTAATGGAATTATCAGTTGGCATGTTAGTTATTATGCTTCAATACTGGACAGGTAGCTCGTCAGAGAAGTCCTACTTATGATGCTGAAGTTATACAAGAAGTAAGAAAGAAGATTGGGGATCAGATTGAACTTCGTGTAGATGCCAACCGGAACTGGACCTATCAAGAAGCTATCCAATTTGGTTCCTTAGTGAAGGATTGTGATCTGCAGTATATTGAGGTATATCAATAGATAGTTAATACATCTAATCTATGGGAGTCAAGGTGATAGATTATTATAACGTGTATGCCTTGTAAATTCTGTTGTCCTTGGCGGTTGTCATGCTTTCTTCTTGACTATTCAATTTGTGCTTCTTCTTCTTCCTTCAATTGATTTAGGAGTTTAGATTTTTTTCTTTTGGCACATAGTTTTTTATCATTGTAAATGTATCTATAACCTGTGATATTTATGCATTCCAGGAACCTGTTAAGGATGAGGCTGATATCATCAAGTTCTGTGAAGAAAGTGGTTTACCTGTGGCATTGGATGAAACTATTGATACTATTCAAGAAAATCCACTTAATATACTGATGAAATATACTCATCCGGGCATAGTTGCTGTTGTAAGTAGTAATTTTTTTATCATAGTTTTTTGAAATAACTATATTTGTGTGCTATCAGCAAATTTTCTGGTATTACCTTGTTAAATCGCGTCTAAAAGTTTTCTAGTTATAAATGCATGAATCGGACATTATACAGTGCAAGCATATCTTATCCATCATATACGTAAGGCAACTTGTAAGCTGGAGATTACATTATTTACTTTTTACATACACCAGGAACATATATGTATAAGGATTAATTTTAGGTCAATTTAAGCCAGCCCTATAGCATCTATGGACTCAGTAATTAGTTGCTCTTTCATTATCAGCATCATTTTTCTTGCATATAGTTACATTGTTATATTATGCCATGGAAAACAGAAGAATAAATAAAGCGTAAAAGCTGATAAGATCGCACGAAATACCTAAACAATCACGCAATGGTTCCATCTTTTAGAGATTATGCTTTTCTCCTCATTTATGATGGCTTGCGAAAAATGTTGTCAGCTTTTCACAGGTTTTGGATTCTAATGTTCGGTATTTTTTAGGTCATAAAACCAAGTGTTGTTGGTGGCTTTGAGAATGCTGCATTGATAGCCCAGTGGGCCCAGCAGCATGAGAAAATGGCTGTTATTAGCTCTGCTTTTGAAAGTGGCCTAGGCTTGTCAGCATATATTCATTTGTCATGTTATCTTGAGCAGAAGAACACAGAAATATACAAATTAATGAACAATAAGATGGGGCCATCTGTAGTCCATGGTCTAGGAACGTACCAATGGCTTAAGGAGGACATAGCTACAACTCCTCTCAAGATAAGTCGCAATCCAAATAGCAGCTTTGTAGAAGCATCAGTTATTGATGCTAATCGACTTCTGCAGTCATTTCAAATTAATCAGCAGATTATTCTTGGAGACTATACAGGAGAGGATGTTCGTAGATACCAACTTCCTGTGGAACTTAATGGCATCTCTTATCACATCATTGTTCAGGAAACTGGACCGATATCTCATGTTAGTAGAAATGACAGACTTTTTACATATGCTTTTCTGTTTTTCTTTGCGTGTATTGTGCTTTGGCGAGAGCACGTCTTGTGTGTTTCTATTTTCTTTAGGAATCTAAAGGATGCATGCCAAAACTAAACATTTCCACTGAAACTTGGTAAGGTTAATTAGGTTGGGTGGACATTATTCTTTCGACCAAATCCTCAAGGTTAGTGACCGGATAAAAATCAGAAGGATGTTGAATGTACATTGGGGTTGTTGCTGCAAGAATAAGGTGTCATAATTGATAGCTCTATAGTTCCATTGGAACTTCAGGTTTATACCTTTGTCAACAATTTTAGTTGCTAGAGATGCCATGAATCTGCAGTGGGCATTGGTGTAGGTTTTGATATATTATTGCTGCTTCTGTGCTGCATGCTTACACTTGCAAAATCAAACTGATGCAGGATAACGTACTTTTATTTCTTCATGGATTTCTTGGAACCAGTGAAGACTGGATTGCTATCATGAAAGCTGTCTCAAGAGGAGCAAGGTGCATCTCGATTGACCTTCCTGGGCATGGTTGTTCACGGATACAAAACCATGGCAATGATAATGCCAGACAGGAATCAAGTTTGTCGATTGATGTAATTGCAAATATAGCAAGTAAACTGATTCATCATATTACACCAGAGAAAGTTACCATCATAGGATACTCAATGGGAGCAAGGATTGCATTGTACCTGGCCCTGAGGTTTTCTGACAAAGTACGTAGATAAATTCAAGATATTCATTGGCAATTCAAGGTTCAATTGAGTTTAAATTGATGAGAAGAAAATATCAAAATATCATCTATTTGTGAAGGTCAATGGAGCTGTTCTAATATCAGGAAGCCCTGGATTACAAGATGAAGTGGCAAAAACAATACGTAGAGCCGTAGATGATTCTCGAGCACGGTTCCTTGTTTCGCATGGCTTAGACCAATTTCTGCACTCCTGGTATGCTGGACAACTGTGGAACAGGTGATATTATTAAACTGATTTGTTCCTTTCTTCTTGGTTGTCCTGATTGCCATATTTACTATGTTATAACTAAAATTTTCATGCACTTTGGTACGTGTGATGGTTTGCGCATTGGACAGCTTAAGAGAGCACCCCAAATTTGATCAAATAGTTCGTAGCCGCCTGCATCATCATGAAGACTTGCTTAGTCTTGCAAAAGTCCTGTCTGATTCAAGCATTGGAAGACAGCTGTAAGTTCACTTCCTTTAGAGCTTCATTTATAACTTATTTCTTTCGTTCGTTTTAAGTGCCATTCTTTTTGTGCAACCCAATGTATTTTTTTTTTTTTTTAACTTGAAAGGCCTTTTTTGCTATTATATCAGAGGTTCTTTGCTTGATTTTAATGCCTTCATACTATGACAGACTTGTCAGTGTTCTAGAAATTCTCTCACCCGTAGAAACCTTTCTTATCCCCTGTTATGACAGTTTTAACATTTGTTATGACCTCACTACTTCACAATGGTCTTGAAACAGCTTTCCTAGCAATTCAGTGGGGCACCATAGAAAACTTTTCTTTCTAGTTTCTAGCATTCTATTTCAATCCTCATCTCCTGCATGTATATACATTCCCAATAATATCACAAAGTAAACGTGTGGTTTTTCGCATAACAGACCATTGTGGGACAAGTTGAAGCAGAGCAAAACACCCCTTTTGAACATTGTTGGAGAAAAAGATGAGAAATTCAAGAGAATAGCTCAAGATATGTCCTATGAAATGCATGGTTATAGGGAGGGCCCACCTAGTGGTATTTTTGAAATTGTTGAGATACCAGACTGTGGGCATGCAGTCCATCTAGAGAACCCTCTTCTTGTCATTAGGGCATTGAGACGATTCTTGTCAAGACTTAAATCGGACTCGAGTACAGGCTGAATGGAGCTTCAGACTCTCTTCTGACAAGAATGTTCTAATACAATTCATAGTTTCAATTTGTTATACCACATTATATTTGTGATAGTTTTATTTGTTATTCTCAGTGAAATATGTGTTTCAGTTTTTTGTTCAGCAACGTGCTTCTCTCTCTTTTGTTCTTATTTGACAAAGGTTGGTCTACAAAAAGGTAAAGCCTTATAAACTATTTTGAGTTCCATAAATCACCATATATATATATATATTGTCGCTGCAAATAAAAATAATTATAGTGAAATTGAGAAAGCAGAACTTAATGTCCAACCACGAACAAGAAACATTAGATCAACCCGAGAAGGACAAAGAAACAAAAATTCTGATTCGGTATTACTGAATTGGGCATCTTGATTTGCTTTCTGCTGATACACCCAACTGAAGGAGCTATGCTAGCATCAAAATAGATTTAGTAGCTCTGGAGTGTCTACAGAGTACAACATAGCAAAAATTGTGATAAAAAACGCAATAGGATACAATTACATAGTACTTTTTACAATAAACCAGTCTTGCATATGTGTATTATAGATTGTACATAAGAATAGATACACACACGTTGAGAAAAATCACACACGCACACTTATACGGTCCTTATCTTCTGAATTTAAACTTTACTTCCCACTGCCTTTAGACAAGGAAAGAACACCATACAACCGCAACATATATAGCAAGCTATATAACTCAAAAGAGAAAGCAACTGGGACCATAGGAGATTAGCACATCCTAACCAGGTCAGCACTCACAAAAAACCACCAAGCAACTCACTCAATATTATTAAAAGAAAAGGAAAATAAAGAGAAAATACAAAGGAAGGGGTCAAAACTCAAGAGTCAAAGCTTATTAATTTACACAGCTGCTCCCAATTTGAAAAGCGGTGGTACCATGAGCCACGCTAAGATGGCAATTCCTACGGTCATAGACGCGACGGCTAAGAAGAGGCAACACCTGGCCAGTCTTGGGCATCTTTGGCGTAAAGACATGGCTGTGAAGGCACCAAAGAAGGAGAAATTGAGTGACAAGATAAAAGCATGGAACAGAGATGGCCTGTTCTTAAATATGATGGTGGGAACTGGGTTCCCATCTATCTTTTGGTAGGGTAATTGGATGAGTACACACACTGTGGCTACTGATATCCATAATATCAACTTCTCGACTTGGCCGGTTTTCTTGTATGGATATGGATTATTTCCATACATCTCCAAGGGTTGAGAAGCAAACAATTGTACCTTCATGGAGTTTCTACGCTCCGGTTCCTTCTCATCAGAAGCACAGGGGAGGAATTGGGTTTAATCTACTCATATAAATCATCTAAGTTGACCTATTTTGCTTCGACTTTTTTCCTGTTGGCGTTGGTTTGTTGACTTTCTTTAATCTTATCATATAAATGATGTATATCGTATACGTTTTCCACCCTTTTTACAAAGTTTAAGTAATAACAGAATGGTTATGATATTGGTATAAAAGTGAGAATTATTTTGTACTTCAATTTTTCTAATGCATACTGGATGTTCTCAAACTGCTTTTTTTCTTAGTACAGTATATGCGTGTGATTAGCCTCCGATATATTGAAATTGACCTGTTCTCTGATCATCAGACCCCAATATCGCAAGAATGATTGTTCCGTTCTCTACTTATGCCACGTTTAATCTATACTTTACCTGGTCATGATGACAGCAGTACTACTACTAATACCATTTATGATAACAATTATAATTAATTACAAAAATTGTAGTGAACAACATTTTTACAAAATTAATTGTAATTAAATAATAGCTTTTGAAAATGTTTGTACAGTAAATAGAAAATTTAGTCAGTAAAATTTTACTTATCTATTTACTTCAGTTATTTATAATAACAAAAATCTATTTCCGTCATTATGCCGTTTTATTAGTATTATTATTATATCATCACGCATAGGATGACGTCCAAACGCCAACTTATATGCCCGCAACGCAAGGCCTGCATAGTCATTTCCTTAAGCCCCAAGTCTTTATTTTAATAATTTGCTTTGCATACTTATCTTTAACGACCTAGACTTTTCGACACTGTTGCTGACAGTTGGAATTACTAGGACGTGATACATAAAGTTACACGCACACATATGTGTAACGTTTTAAAATTTATTTAAGTAATATTAATGTAAAAAATGATGAATTAATATACCATGATATATTTTAAACTTAATCTGACTATTTTATGACATTTTTAAAGTTAATGTTATTTCTAATTATTTTAATCATTTTAATTACTTTTGATTATTTTTATCTTGTTATTTTAAATTTTGAAACAAAACAGTTCATTAAATACCAAAATGTCCTGTTTGAAATCTGTGTGTTACACACGGTTTTCATACAACAAACAACCTCCATCCTATTTATTTATTTCACTTTCTCTCACTCTTTCCTTCTCACTCTGGTTCACTCTCTCTCTCTCTTCCTTCCACGCTCTCTCTCTATGTCTCTCTCTATCTCTCTTTCTCACTCAAATTTTGATCTCAAAATCAAGCCCAAGCTTTGGTTTTCAGTGGATTGGAAGCTTAGGGATGCGTTTGGACGATCACAAACTCGATTTAAAGCTTAAATCCAAAGTTAGTTTTTAAATTTCAAACTTTTCTAAATTATCCTATTTTTATTATATTTTGAAATCCAAGCTCACTTGAGCTTAGCAAACCTTTAATCTAAGTTAGAGAAACTTAAAACATTTAGAATCTAAGCTTGGTTTGATTAAAAATGGATTTAAATCAAGATTTTTTATTTTTCTCTATTTTTGGATTCTCTTGAATTTTTCTATACAAATCTTGTTTAAACTAGTTCAAATGTGTTCTATTATGTTTTTCTATCATCTATGAGTGTTTTTCATGCCTGAGAATTGAGAAAAACATGTGAAAATGAGAATTGGGCTTGGGGAGGCCGAGATCCGATTCTGAAAAATTCTAGAATTTTCTCAGTTTGGTAGGCCAAACTTCATGTTCAGCAGGCCGGATTCATGAATCTGGTAGGCCGAACGCATACCTTCGGCATGCCGAACCTAAAAAAGTTATACTGACAGGACCTAGATGGTTTGTAGGCCGAACTACACAGTTCAGCAGGCCGGACCAAGGAAATCGGCAGGCCTACTGGGTTTCATGAGAATTTATCGTTTTTCACCCATTTTTACTGTTTTGAACCATGATTGAGATTTAATCTTGTAGTATGATTTTATAAACACAAGTGGCACATTAGGACTTCATGAGATAGTTTAGTAACATAGGATATTTTAAGCTAGATACTGATAGACTTAGTTTATATATTTAAAGTTGTTCATAGTTCTGTGGAGCTAACGTATAGCGAAGCAGGACTGCAATGTTGAGTCGTGACACCGGATATTAAGGTATGACTTCTATCTCTTTCCTTGATAACCTAGTTTTTAAATGATTTTGGCCTCAAGAGGATTTTGTCAAAATGTTTTCAATGATTGATTGAAAAAGGATTTTGATTGGTTGTCTTCACAAACAGTAGATTGAGATGATATTCATAATGAACCATATAATGAGTGTAAATGAAAATACTTGCTAAAAGAGATTTTAATAACTATAGAAATATATAGACGGGCATGATGTCATATCAGAGATCGGGTTGCATAGCGTGCGACTTTGGGGGCAGGTTCTGAAACTCAGTTGGGCCACTTCAGTGGTGATAATTATGATTTGCCCAAGAAAGATAAAAAGATACTTTCTGGATGAACTATTTTGATAAGGTTTATTTAAATAAATTTATTTATTTAATTATGTTTTCTAATTATTTCCTTGAAAAATAGATTTTATATTTAAATTAATTATCTGTTTTAAAAATCATAGTCCTACTGAGCCTTTCGCTCACTTTTTATTTGTTTTCAACCCTTTTCCCTTGGGAGGAATTCAACTTAGGATTGACGAAGGGTCCACAGATTGGACTTGTGAGCAGTAAAAGACCTTGAGTAGGTTATTGTATAAATTAATCAAGGCATGTATTATTTTAACTTTTCTCTCTATTTTGGATTGTGGTTGTAATTTAAATACTGTTGATACTATGTGTGTGCACAAGTTGTGGGTCGATAGGACCTAATGCGTATTTTTTCTTTCTTTATTATTTTATTTTATTTTGTTTTATCTTATTTGTTTAATTATTTAATTATTATAAATGTTTGCTTAAAAAAGGGTTTTGAATTATCACCTATTTCTTAATCAATTAAATTCTTTAACTTATGTTTTAATTAAAATTTTCCTTAATTAACTTTATTAACCCGCCTCCTTACCTCTCGTTCTTCGGGGCATGACAGAATGATATCAGAGACCTAGGTTATGAACCTTGAGAATTATGCACACATAGGTACAATAATGAAATACTACTAACAGTCCAATTTTGTTTGCAGAAGTGAGAGAACGGCACCTAAACGTCGTTCGACAGCTGACGCTGCTGGGATTGATGAGGCTATGATGAAGGCCATGTTTGTTGCATTCCAGCAGATGGCAGTAGGGGCAAGACCGAAGGATTCTGAGGCTAGTTGTCGACACGCATACTTTAAGGAATTCCAACGTACATCTGTTCTGACCTTTGACGAAAATAAGGACCCACAAGTGGCCAAATATTGGTTAGATTCAATCGTGAAACACCTGGATACCCTTGGCCAGCCAACAGAGTATCATGTCGAGTTTGCAGCCTATAAATTTGACGGTGGTGCCAATACTTGGTGGAAGCAAGCTAAACGCCTAGAGAACAACAAAAACATTAGTTGGGACAGATTTGAGGAGTTGTTCTACAACTGTTACTTTCTGCAAGGATATTGAGACCAGAAGGTTACTGAATTCTACAGATTACAGCAAGATGATATGTTAGTTCGGGAGTACGAGGCAAAGTTTAACGAGCTGGCCAGGTTTACTCCATCTATAGTGGCATCGAAGCGTGAGAAGTGTATTAAGTTTCAAGAAGGGCTTAAGGCTTCTATTCGACGACAGTGGTTGTCTTACGACTTAAGAATTTTGATGAGCTTGTGTTGTCAGCTATATCTGTGGTAAGTGATTATACGCAGTATTATAAGGATCGAGCAAGGATGTTAAGAGGACCACAAAGGAGCGACAGGAGGAGCACCAGCAGCCGTCCAACTCAAGAGAAGAGTCAACTGGGTAACGTGAATAGCAGGAGCAGCAGTTCATCCAGTAGCGGGCGCAGCAATCCCTACAGCTTTTATTGCCACTATTGCTAGCAGCCGGGACACATTAAGAGAAATTGCCCAATCAGGAGTGCTCTTCTAGGACTTCAGGCCGAAAAAGGAGCCAGTCGTCAGCCTTAGCCTCAGACTCTACCTCCGCCTCAGTAATTCCTTCAGCTCTAGTTCCATTACTTCTTTCCCCAGCAACTGCCATACCCAGCTCAAGGACACCAGCCATAGAACTTCCAACGCAATACCCTTCAGTATCAAGCACCGAGTATAGCTAGTGTGCAGTCACCTCTACCGCAGCAATATCGACCCACTAATCCAGGACTTAGCAATATTGGTAGAAGAAAAAGGAAAGCTCCAGTGCAGTTTCACACCATGATATCAGGGAGTTCGGATGCCCAGACCAGCAACGCGATTGTTGATGGTATGATTCTAGTTTCTCAATCCTTAGCTCATGTTTTATTGATACTGGTGCCACTCATTCTCTCATTTCAAGCTCTTTTGTACATGCCTTGGGATTAGAGGTAGAAGAATTTGATGAGCCTTTAGTTATAACCTTACCCTTAGGGCAAGTATGTGTGAACTGCATATGTAAAGCTTGTAAAATAAAGATTGGGGACGAGATTTTGAAGAGTGATTTGATTATAATCCCCATGAGTTCATATGATATAATCTTAGGAATGGACCGGTTGTCCAGATACAATGCAGTTGTAGACTGTCAACTTAGGAGAGTGACTTTAGTATCCGATAGGGGGACGACGATCACTTACTAGGGTGGTAATGATCGAATAATGAGTGAGCATCTTATGAAGACATGTCTCAAAGGATGGAAGAACCTAGCTTGCTATGCCTTCCTCATGAACTTAGAAGGAGAGCTCAATGCCTTGGGAAGAAATACAACAATTCTAGTAGTTGATGAGTATGAAGATGTTTTCCCCGACGAGTTGCTAGGATTACCACCGCATCGGGAGATTGAGTTTGGTATTGAGCTACTTCCAGGAATGGCTTTGATTTCTATAGCACCTTATCGCATAGCGCTAGCAGAGATTAAAGAATTGAGAAAGCAACTTCAGGAGCTTGTTGATAAGGGGTATATCCAAAATAGCATATCATCATGGGGAGCAGCAGTTTTATTCGCTAAGAAGCACGATGGAACCCTCAGGCTATGCATTGATTAGCTGCAGCTAAATCTGGTCATCATGAAGAACAAGTATCCTCTGTCTAGGATTGATGAATTGTTTGATCAATTGGGAGGCTCGCGGTACTTTTTGAAGATAGATATACGTTCAAGATACCACCAGCTCATGAGTAAAGAAGACAACATCCCCAAAATAGCTTTCAGGACCCGGTATGGACATTTTGAGTTTCTGGTGATGCCATTTGGATTGACAAATGCTCCAACAGCTTTCATGGACCTAATGAACAGGATTTTCAAGCCTTATCTGGATTAGTTCATGATTGTGTTCATCGACGATATTTTGGTCTACTCTAAAACTTGGGAGGAGCATGAGCAGCACCTCAGGATCGTACTTCAGACTCTACGGGAGCACCAGTTGTACGCCAAAAAAGAAAAGTGTGAGTATTGGTTAATAGAAGTCAAGTTTCTAGGACATGTTATCTCTGAGCAAGGTATCTTAGTGGACCCATTCAAGGTAGAAGTCATAGTGGAGTGGGAACGACCAAAGAATGTAGCAGAAATCCATAGTTTCTTAAGGCTTGCAGAATACAATAGGAAATTTGTAAAGGACTTCTCGAATATAGCAGTGCCACTGACAAGACTGATCAAGAAGAATGCCATATTTGAGTGGGATGAAGAATTCAAATTCACCTTCCAAGAGTTAAAGAATCGATTAACGACAACTCCAGCGTTGATTATCCCGAATAGTGAAGAGCCATATGAAGTTTACATAGATGCTTCAAGACGCGGACTTGGATACGTGTTGATACAACATGGACGCGTGGTGGCGTATAGATTGAGACAACTAGACCTCATGAGCGAAACTATCCTACTCATGACTTAGAGCTTGCAGCAATGATTCACACGTTGAAGATCTGGAGATGCTATCTATACGGGGCGACGTTTAAGGTTTTCTCTGACTATAAGAGTTTGAAGTATCTGTTCACCTAGAGAAACCTGAACTTGAGGCAGCGAAGGTGAATGGAATACATGGAAGACTATGACTTCGCGCTGCATTACTATCCCAGGAAAGCAATATGGTTGAGGATGCGCTCAGCCGAAAGTCTTCAGGGATTCTTGCTTGTTTGGCTCTCGAGGATTGGAAAAGAGACGCAATAGTGAGTGAGTACGGGCTGCAGTACTACAAAGACTGCGATTGAGTTTCAGTATACCATATGATGGCAACCCCAAGTCTCGTTCAAATGGTGAAATAGAATCAATGGCGAGACCAACACCTTCAAGGCATCTAGACACGAATTTAGAATGGAGAGCAATTTGAAGAATGGAGGATACATGTTGATGGATCGCTATACTTCAGGGAGCATCTAGCAATTCCAGCAATCGCAAAAGTGACAAAGGCCGTAATGGATGAAGCTCACAAGTCTCAGTTCACCATTCATCCAAGAAGCATGAAGCTGTATCGTGATCTAAAGAGGCAATATTGGTGGAGAAGCATGAAGAAAGATGTCCGAGAATACATGGCCAAGTGTGCGACTTGTCTTTAGGTGAAAGCTGAGCACCAGAAACCAGCAAGTCAACTTCAGCCCTTTTTATTCCAAGGTAGAAATGGGAGCACAGCACGATAGATTTTCTTACCGGTTTACCAGGAGCCGAGCAAAGGCATGATGCAATTTGGGTCGTGGTCGACAAGTTAACAAAATCGGTGCATTTCATTCCTTTTAGGTCAACATGCTCGAGGAGAGTCCTCGAAGAATTGTACCTACAAAACATAGTGTGGTTGCATGGAGTTCCTTTATCCATCACATCCGATAGAGACACAAGATTCAACGCCAAGTATTGGAGGAGCTTTCAGGAGGCTTTGGGTATAGACTTGAACTTCAGCACGACATTTCATCTCCTAACCGATGGGCAATTTGAGCAGGTCATTCAGATCCTCGAAGACATGTTACATGCGTGTGTGTTAGATTTTGACGGGAATTAGAAGAGGTACTTGCATCTAGCAGGGTTTGCATACAACAACAACTACCAAGCAACCATTGGCATTGCACCGTTTGAAGCATTGTATGGACGACCGTGTAGGTCACTAGTATATTGGGTAGAACCGAAAGATAGGATTATTATTGGGTGAGATGAGATCCATCACAGCAATGAGAAAGTCACCGTGATACGAGATCAATTGAAAGCAGCTCAGAGTAGACAGAAGAGTTATACGGATAGAAGACATCGACCCTTAGAGTTCAAGGTAGGAGATTTTGCTCTCTCGAAGGTATCACCTCGCAAGGGCATCATGCAATTCAGAATAAGTGGTAAGCTTGCACAGAGGTATGTTAGACTGTTTGAGATTACTCAGCGTATTGGTGTAGCTTATCGACTCAATCTTCCTCCCGAGCTCTCTCATATTCACGATGTGTTCCATGTTCGATGCTTTGGAAGTGTTCGCTTGAGCATAACAAGATAGTTTCATTTCATGACGTGTAGATCCAAGAAGAAACGACATACGAGGAAGTGCCGATTCAGATTATAGATTGAAAAGTGATGAAATTACGACGTCACGATATAAAGTTAGTAAAGGTCGTATGGCAGAATCATAAGGTTGATGAAGCCACTGGGAGTTAGAATCTTCTACACGGGAGTTGTCTCTGCATTTGATTTGTTTCTAAACTCACTTGTAAATTTTGAGGGCAAAATTTCTTTTTGGGTTAGAGAGATGTAACGCCCCGAATTTTAATTAAGTGATATTAGTGTGTAAAAATGGTGAATTAGTGTGCCATGATGTATTTTTAAACTTAATCTAACTATTTTGTGACATGTCTAAAATTAATGTTATTTCTAATTATTTTAATCATTTTAATTACTTTTGATTATTTTTATCTTGTTATTTTGAATTTTGAAACAAAACAATTTGTTAAATACCGAACATGTCCCAGTTTAAAATCTGTGTGCTGCACATGGTTTTCTTGCAGCAAACCACCTCCTTCCTTTTTATTTATTTCACTCTCCCTCACTCTTTCCCTCTCATTCTCGTTCACTTTCACTCTCTTTCTCTCTCTTCCTTCCACGCGCTCTCTCTCTGTCTCTCTCTGTCTCTCTTTCTCACTCAAATTTTGATCTCAAAATCAAGCCCAAGCTTCGATTTTCAATGGATTGGAAGCTCAAGGAAGCGTTTAGACAATCACAAACTCGATTTAAAGCTTAAATCCAAAGTTAGTTTTTAAATTTCAAACTTTTCTAAATTTTCTTATTTTTATTGTATTTTGAAATCCAAGTTTGTTTGAGCTTAGCAAATCTTTAATTTAAGTTAGAGAAACTTAAAACATCTAGAATCTGAGCTTGGTTTGATTAAAAACAGATTTAAATCAAGATTTTTTATTTTTCTCTATTTTTTCCATTTTTGGATTCTCTTGAATTTTCTATGCAAATCTTGTTTGACTAGTTTAAATGTGTTATATTATGTTTTTTCTATCATTTATGAGTGTTTTTTATGCCCGAGAATTGAGAAAAACAAGTATAAATGAGAATTGAGCTCGGGGAGACCGAAACCCGATTCTAAAAAATTTCAGAATTTTTCTAGTTGGCAGGCCATATTCATGATTCTGGCAAGCCGGACCAGAAGAATCGACAGGCCGACCAAGTTTCATGAGAATTTGTCATTTTTCACCCGTTTTTACTGTTTTGAACCCCGATTGAGATTTGATTCTTGCAGTATGATTTTATAAACACAAGTGGTATACTAGGATACCATGAGATAGTTTAGTAACATAGGATATCTTAAGCTAGATACTGATAGAATTAGTTTATATATTTAAGGTTGTTCGTGGTTCTGTGAAGCTAACGTATATCAGAACGGATCTACGGTGCTGAGTCGTGACACCGGATATAGAGGTGGCAATAATTATGTTCTTGTTATGTTTGTGTCTGCACGTTTACAACACGACACGTTTAACACAAACACGAACATGACACGATTAATAAACGTGCCAAAATACAAACACGAACACGACACGCCTATGGCACGCGTAACACGGCATGACACGATTAACATAATTATTAAACGTGCCGTGAAGGGTTGACACGATAACAACACGCATATGACACGTTTATGACCCAATTAACTAAAAATTTAAAAAATAAAAAAAATTAATTTTTTTTTAAAAAAGCCAATAAAGAAAATTAACAAAAACATAGTATCTAATTAATACTGACATACTATAAATATTTCAAATATTTTTATTTTTAAGTTTAAATATGTTATAAATGGGCGGGTTGTGTCATGCCGTGTCAACACGTTTATAGCCCGTTTAATTAAACATGTTAAGGCGTGTTTAGCGTGTTAGCACGAATCTAGCCCGTTTATTTTCGTGTTATTTGTGCCAACCCATATATGGCACAATTAATAAACGTACGGTCCAAACTTGTTTATCTCGTATAGTTTTCGTATCGTGTCATCATGTGTGTCCAAAATTGCCGGCCCTAATCGGATATTGAGGTAGGACTTCTACCTCTTTCCTTGATAAGCTAGTTTTTAAATGATTTTAGCCTCAATAGAAGACCCCAAGTAGGTTATTGTATAAATTAATTAAGGCATGTATTATTTTAACTTCTCTCTAATTTAGACTGTGGTAGTAATTTAAATATTGTTGATATTATGTGTGTGCACAAGTTGTAGGTCGGTGAGACCCAACGCGTATTTTTTCATTCTTTTTTATTATATTTTATTTTATCTTATTTGTTTAATTATTTAATTATTATAAATGTTTGCTTAAAAAGGGATTTTGAATTATTATCTATTTCTTAATCAATTAAATTCTTTAACCTATGTTTTAATTAAATTTTTCTTTAATTATCTTTATTAACCCGTCACGTCACCTCTTATTCTCCGAGGCGTGACAATATATGTGTGTGTGTGTGTATATATATATATATATGTATATAGGTATGTTTATTTTTCCAAATTCTTTCTTAGCAGTTTGCTAGGTAGTCCAATGACCTTGCAGATTTTTCCAATATCATACGCATGCAACTATCATTTTCGCGTCTACAAACAAACAGTCGGCAGAGATAATTTTGCATGTGCAAGTTCTTGACATTTTAAACCAACTGACTATGCCTTCTAGAACTATCGTGACTGCTATAACGTTTTCCTTTCAGGAGAAAGCACTAACTATTGTGTCGATTAGCCATTAAGGAGCCAGACTAGGGAAATTTTAGCTAGGAAAAAGAACAAAATGTTAAAAGAGTGTGGAGTCAAATTCAATGCCTTTCAAAATATCGGAGCCAAGTGAGGCACGCCCCAGCGCAAGAAGTGGCTTGCGGCCGCACGGTGGGACAGAATCCACAGGCAGGGGTGCAAAAAGGCCTCGTGACCACATGCGGAGTGTTTCTGAAATTGAAGCGTGAACATCGTCTCATGCGGCTGCATGCGTCCAAGGCCTAAAGCAACAATAGTTGCGTTTTTATGGTTTTTTGTTGCCTATTCTTGAAACTAGAAAAATTCTTTAGAGAGAGTGCAATTTTTTTTTTGTGACTTTTTCATTATCATATTTTATAGCGGCTGAAAATAGACATAGCTCGTGCATCGAGAGCGAATCACTCTAAATTTCGTGTGTTTTTATTTTTTTTCGTTTACATATTTTTTGTCATCGATATTTTTTGTCATCGATAGAATTAAGGCTTCTAACTTGCAACACAAAACAATCTACTTAGTCTTAAAAAAACAATGTTTGTAAGATTTGGAGGGCTTTTTTGGTCCTTTAGCACCATACATAGTTCACATTGGATTGGGAAACGTGCATGTCTACTTGTTATTTTATCATTCAAAGTAATTTCCAAGAAGTACAGCGTATGTCACAATTGTCGTGTATGAATGGTTGATTCCCATTCTAGAACAAATTAGTAATTCACTTGCACTACCTACTAGCCACTAGCAAGCTACTTCTTTCCTTTTTTTTTTTTATCGAAATAAAGTTCCTTTAAAAAAGAAAAGAAAAGAAAAGACCACATATCGAAATATGTATAAGTAGTTGATAACCTTGTACAGAAAGTCATTTTTAGAACCGAGCATTTGGATAACTTAGCAGCCCTGGCAAATTCAAACAAATCATCACCAATATCAGTGCCCACTACTAGATCAAGATGGTCCATCAGATTTCTGTTAGAAGGGCTGCTTATAACAAAACTAGGAAGACCCCCAAGTTTCCTCTTCAACTTCAGATTCCCATCTTTCAAAAAACCACCTGAATCTGATCGTCATGATCATCACACAGAATCATCATCACAAGCTGCCCAAATTAGTATCCCTCCAGCACTACTACTCTCGACTGATCATGATTCCTTTGGATCACCAGTTGCATACCCACGATCCGTTGCCGGTTCCTCAACCTTACCCCACACTCAACCTTCCGATTTCTGGTCCGAGGATGGGTCATCTGATGTCCGCTCCTCCTCCTCCATAGAAACAGCCCATCATGCGTCTGCATCATCATCATCTTCTTCTCAATACAAAAATAAGTGCCCATTAATCACTATCAAATCCAACTTTAAAAAAACCACCCTCAAAAAGTTCTTAAAACGTCCTACTTATAATAATACTATCCCAAAAATCAATCAACCCCAGGAGATCAATAATATTGCTAGTCCCTATCATCCCGTTTCACGTGTTTTTCGTGAAGAGCAGCTCGGAAGGAACATATTTGTCTTGGCCATCCCCATTGAGACGGGCCTCATGGCTTACTCTGGCAGGACGCTTGGCGGCAGCGGCAGCTCTCTCTGTTGGATCGGCAGCAATATGGAACGGCATATTGTTGCGTAAGGCATTCCCTAAGGCTTCCAATGCGTTGGAATTGCTAGGAGTGGCTCTGATGCTGATAGCATTTTTTGGATACGTTGGATCTGGTCTGCCGAAGGGTTATCTCTGGCTTCCGGTTTTGTGTTTGGTTGCGTGTTTTGTGCCACTAGAAGTGGCCTTATGTGGTTGCAAAGACAGAGGATAATGCTGGTGAAAATAGAGGAGATGATGATTTCGTTCCTACCGCTTCGAGTCTAGTATGATTTGAAAAAATTGTTTCTGTAAAATGGACTAGGGGACAATATAGTATAACGTGCCATATGTTACATTTTATACATTGTGCTGTGATTATACTCTATTTGTGGAAATAAATAAATAAACAAATGTCCCGTTATACATTTTTCTGGAATGGCACGTTTTGGGTTCTCTAAACTAGAGGTGGATGTTGTTCCAATTGCAAGAACACATGTTACACAAGTACTTTTTAATGTTATGCCATACTTTTAAATGTTGTATTTATTTATATCATACTTAAAAAAATTTATGTCATATTATCATTTATATTATATGTTAAGTGATACAATAAACAAACATGCGTGGTATTTATAAAAAATAAATATCAAAAATGACATTTATAAAAAATTCCTCAATCTCTATTTATATATTTATTGATTTTTTAGGAAGTCCTTTATTGTTTTGTTTGTTTGTATGTTTTATCTATTTTTAATTTTGAAACTTTTATAGCGCTTATTAAAAGAGGTGTTCTTCATAACGCTAAGATAACATTGGTGCGATGTGGTAATCTCTGAATTTATATACAAAGATGGATTATTTTATAAATTCCCCAACATATGTGCCTTAATTAACTTGGCCCTCTGACTTTTAAAACCAATCAAAATGTGACAGCTGGAGATTTTTAATGCATTAAAAATATAATAATTAAAGGATTATGTTTAGCAAAATACGTGTCACAAGGATTATTGTTTTAATCCAGTTTTTATGATAAAATTCATAAAAGCGAAAACAAGATTTTTAAGGTTAAAATTTATGTTATAGTCTTAAACAAGCAAGAAATAATATGAAAATAAGCTAAAAAGCTTAATTATTACAAAATGTATTGTAACAAATTTTGAAATGGAAATGCTATATAAGGAAATTATAGTACAAAAATATGAAAAAAAAATATACAACATTAGAATAATGTAGTATAATAATCATACGGATAAATTAAATAGTGTAGGAATTATACTATGTGGACAATATAAATAAGTAAGAAATGTTGAGTAAGCTCATAACAGTATAGAAAATATATTGACAGTATAGGAAGTGTACCGATAGTATCAAGAAAACACTATCAGTGTAAATTTAGACTGTGTAGAAAAGGGATGTAGGACACAGTAGGTAACACTTGATAGGTGGAAATTTGTCCATACTTCCTTCTAAAACCGGTTGTGGCAAATGGAGGGGGAAACCAAGTTTTTGTGCATTTTAGTCCTTAGTACCTAAGGGCACGTTTGAAATAAAAGTTGTTGTGGGGTTCATTTGATGACACCCCTAAGGTGGAAATTCTTCTACCTCTTCCCCTATGAAGGCCGGTTGTGATAAGTGATGGGGCCAAGTTTTTAAAACTTCAATTTTACTCTAAATTATGCAATTTTGCAAAAAGGGACCTAAGTGTCGACAAAGATGGCCAAGTGTTGTTATCTTTTGCACTAAATGAGATATGAGAATGTGCCACATCTTCCTCTTGGTGGCTGGTTTTAATAAGTAGATGGGAGCAATTGTTTTAATTGTAATTTGGTCCCTAGACTAAGAATTTTTGCAAACAAGAGGCTTAAGTGGATATAAAACTAGGCTTAAGTAGATAAAACTTTATCTCCACAAATGGCCAAAAAAAGCCACATTTTCCCTTAGGAAAACCAGTAGTGGCTGATCTTTTCGGTTGAAAATATTTTCATTTTAGCCCTACAATTGGTCCTATAATTACCTAAAGTTATTTTGAGGAAAAGGTTTGGTTTTATTCATGTAAATGGCTCCCATTTTCCTCTTAAGAATCTGCCCATCCTCTAAGTATTTCCCCTCTAAATTTTGATGATTTAAACTCCAAATCATACAAAGAAGCAAGAACAAGTGTAGAAGATGAAGATTAAAGAGCTTTCAAGGTAAAAACTTAAATTTTTCCTATTATGCTTTAGGGCTTCTGTTCATGATTTGGAAGGGATTTTCATGAGTTGTGTTGTGGATTATTATCAAAGGTTTTAAGGTAAAGTTATAGTCTTTGAAACTATCTTAAAGTTTGCATATTTTAATGCATATCAAGTGTTTGATTCAAATTAAGGACTAGAGCATGTGAACAAAATCATGTGGCATGATTTGATTTAGTGTTATATAAATGATGATGATGATTGATAGTTGAGAACTAGGGTTTTATGCTCAAATGAAGGAAAAATAATAAACTTTGTTACAAGTACAAAGTTAAGCATTAAAAGTGTTTGATAAAATGTCTTGGATTATGGCATGTAAAATGGATGTTACGACATGATTATTTAAAAAATTAAATGCCTAAAAATATGTTCAAGAAGGTTAAAGTGAGATTAAACCTTACCAAAACAAGTTATGCAACAATTATATCATCAAGATGTTAAAATGCATTTTTGAAATATTTTAGTGTTTGAGGCCCTTAGAAAAAAGGTTAGTTCTCTGCACTGCAATGGGCGATAAGTAACCACAAATGTTAAGCTTGAAAGCAAATTAAGCTTTTATTAAGTAAAAAATGAAAAATAATGTCAAGGGCATAAACATTAAGATTTTCATAAACAGGAAAATGGATTTTTACAGAAACAAAACCAAAGGCTGGTTTTTCATAAAGCTATGAGAAGCAAGGAAATGTAAGTTTTGTTTTAAGATAGGTTTTGAAACTTTTCTAAGACTTGTTAAGGGCAAAATGGTTATTTTTCATAAAGTGGCCAACCCCGAAACTACCACATTAGGAAAATGCCCTTTAGTGGGAATTCTTTCATAACCCATAAGTAGTAGAACAGGAAAGTAACACAAAGAAATAAGTAAAGTTACGAAGCTTACTAAAAACCCATTAAGGTTAAAATCATCATTTTTAAGAAAATGGCTAAAACAGAGTTGAACACTCTGAATTAATAGAACTCTCTTAGATGAAAAATGTTCCGTAATATGCAAAGTAATGAAACCATCAAG
The DNA here is from genome assembly GCA_946598075.1 of Artocarpus hirsutus. Classification (NCBI taxonomy): domain Eukaryota; kingdom Viridiplantae; phylum Streptophyta; class Magnoliopsida; order Rosales; family Moraceae; genus Artocarpus; species Artocarpus hirsutus. Next base: position 170,790 of record CAMOHE010055155.1, read on the forward strand.
TGAGACGGGACATTTAACTAAGGGATGTTAAGGTTAAGTAAAAGTAAGGTAAACCGATGGTTTACAAAGTTAAGTAAAAGGAATGTAAACTGATAGGCTATAAAGTTAAGTAAAAAAGAAGTAAACCGATAGGATACAACGTTAAGTAAAGAGGAATGAACTTTTAATGTTTAAGTGCTATTATTAATCGAGTATGTTGATAATAAGAAAAGTTAGCTAATAGCTAGGTATCGTTTGAACAGGACACAAAAGCCGACTAATAAAAGGAAAAAGGAAATGAAATAGGAACACTAGAGTGTTATCCAAGTAAAATTCAAACCTCACCTACGGCGTGAAGAAAATGGATTTCAAATGCTTTGAATATATTATATGTTTATATTTGATATGCATAAAGTTTTAAAATTCAAGTCAAGATTTGCAGTGTATTTGCAACTATTATGTTTAAAATATGTTTGCACTTATTATGCATAAAGTTTTAAGGATCAAGTAAAGGTTTGCAATGTATTTGTAATTAAAGTATGTTTGCATGTGTAATGCTTAATGTTTTAACAGTTCAAGTTGTGATTTGCAACATGCTTGCATTTGCTATGCTAAATGTTTAAATGCTGGGTTATAGCATATGATATGTAACATTTGAAATGTTCACGAAAGTTAATAAGAAGGTAAAGCAAAGATAAAAAGTAAGTGTCGTACCAGCCTCCTTGATGTGAGGTATATAAGTTATGTCAAAGTTATGACCTTGGTATTCGATAGTCTTAAGTCTTCCACAAGGGAAGGATCATGTTTATGTTCTCATAATTAATGATATTGGTGTGAACACTAGAGTTTATAAAATAAGGAAAGATAAGAACAATGATTAGAAGTTAAATAAGATAAGAATAATAAAAAAAAGCTCATAATTGAAAGTTTATATTTAAGCATAAATAGAATCATGCATTATGTTATTGCTTGTATTCCTTCAAGTAATATTTTTATGAACAACGTTTGGTGAAAAAGGTTAAGAAATGTTTTATGAGAAACGTTTACGAAAAACGTTTTATGAGAAAGGTTCTTAAGACAAAAGTTTTATAATGAATGTTTTAATGATTTGTGAGATTATGTTTGAATTTACTGAGTGAAAGTTCATTACAAGTTTCTTCATATTGTAGGTAGTCTTATGGGAGACCAATAAGACTAATTGAAGAGCTAGGTATCGTGGTGGATAGATGTAAAGGTTGGGTATGGATATCCCTATGGTAGTTTTTCACTACTAGAAGAAAAGTTTTCTATTGTTTTCATTAAAAAAAGAGGTTTAAAAAGTTTTATAAAAATAAATGGTTTCTTAATAAGCTTTAAGAAATGTTTTGAACAGTTGTAAAGTTAAGTGTTAAGCTATGTCTCAATTTAGATTGAAATGGAAGTCGCAACAACTTTTAAGTATATTTTAAAGAAAAAAATTATTTAGTATTTTTTATTAGCAAGTAAGAATTAAATTAAGATAACAATGTTTAAAAAAATTAAGTAACGGTCTGAAAAGACAGGGCGTTGCAGGTGGTATCAAAGCAATATTCTGTCATCACATCTCGTATTATTATGTGTCCACATCACCATAGCTCAAGTAAATAAGTTAAATTTAGTAAGAAGAAAAGTTAGGAATTAACATTACTGCAATATCGAGTAACTAGCCCTTGATGACGGCATTCTCGGATAAGTAACGAGAAAGCGAAGGCCAATAGACGAGCAATATTTTGCATAGGAAAATGTTTCAACAAAACAATGGGAGTTATCTTCTTGCATGAATGTCACGTTAACGAGGACCAAATTTTGTCAACCATGGTCAACAGTTGAGTTTTCAAAATCATAATTTACATTTTTATAGAATAGTAAAAATATAATAATTCATTATTATTTTTTATTTTTTTAATATCCACTCGTAATTCTCATTCACGTTATATCATGACGAGCCACTTGAAATTTTAGACAATGATAAGTTGGAATAGGACGTTATATTAACTGTATTCATTCTCTCAAAAAAAGGATAAAAAAACTATATCCATGGTTTTCGATCCTCTGTTGGCAGTTTGCTAGTTAGTCCAATCGATTACCTTCACCGATTTTTATTTTGCGCGGCATCGTATATATGTCGTTTTTGCGTCTACAAACAAGCAATCACAGATGATAATTAGAGTACCAACGAACAGACGAACTGATCTGTTCTGGAAGGCGTGGAAAATTTTAATCACTTAGGAAAAGGAAATGAAAAAAATGCATACATGCTCACATTGGTTGGTTATATAATTAATTTATAGGTAAATTGCTTAGGAGTTCCTTAAATTTTTTAAACAGGTGTAATTTGGTTATTATTTTTTTAGGTGAGATGAGTCTAACATTTTAATTTAGGTATAAAATGATTGATTTAACGAACAATCCTTAATAGAGTGTTTGGGAGTATTAGTTAAAACCAATAGTTTGAATTAATTTTGATTAAAAATACTGTAATATAAGATAGATTTAACTGCAACATATTTTTTTCTTGACACTATAACATTTAAGAGCTTTATACTATAGAAACCAAAAGTTTTGATTTAACTCACATTATTAAACACCAAGTAAATTTTCAACGAAATTGATTATGTGCCAAACACATGTAACTAAAATCTAAGAGCATTTTAGTAAAATAGTTAATAACTTGTTAAAAAATCAAAATTAGAAACATAAAAAGGGAAAAAGGGAAAAACCCTCTCTTCGTCACCCCATTTCTTCCCCTCTCTCTTCGGCCTCCAGCCACCACTCACCACCCAAGCTTGGGACGACGTCGTTTCGCTGCTTTGCTCGCCGACGAGGATGTCAGTTGTGAGGTCAACTGCCACTCTTTACGATCTCGCCACACATCACGATAAAAAATCTTCTACCTTTTGTGGCGCCATAACGATCCTTGCGAGCCTTGGTGACCTCGCCCATAATTGTGCAAGCCAAATTTCTCATGTTGTCGTACGAGCAAGACCTCCTTGTCGTTGGGCGAGGTAGACCTCTCCTGTCGTCGTGCGAGCTAGCTTTCTCGGGTCGTCGTGTGAACCAAAACTCCCTTTTGCTGTGCGAACCATAACTCCTTGTCGCCGTGCAAGCCAGACCTCTTCCGTTGTCGTGCGAGACAGCCTTCCCCTCATGTCGTGGCATTGAGCTCACCCAGGTCCGTCGATGGTAAAAGAAGGTAGCTTAGTTAGATCCGGTTTCTTTATTTTATTCACACGATTTTGATTTGTGTTGTTTCATTTTAATGTAAAACTCTTGAAAAAAGACGCGAAAAACGATGGTACTGTCCTTACTTTGGACTTTTGGACTTCAATTTTTGATTTGCCATTTTTAGATTTTGGTCTGCAAATGTAGAAGGGAAGAGGAAGAAGTAGAATCCTTTTTATTTGGGTCTCACTACCCTTTGTAGCAGCAATGGTCCGTTCTTCGCGGTGGTGGTCGCGACGGTCCTAGGTTCGGGTACGTGTGCCCCTCCTCTCTTGTCGATGGTGGACCCCTTCCGCTTCGTACGAAAAAGAGCACCTTTATTTCTCTGTTCTTTTTTCCTCCCAAGGCTGTGTTTTTGCATTAATCTTATCTTTTTTTAGTCTTTAAATTATTTTTTTTAATTTTTATCATTTATTTTGAGTATTATAAATAATAAAGTAAATAAATTATTTTGAAGGGTAGTTTAATAATCTCCACTAATAAATGATGTCCAACAATTCTTTTCATCTAAAATTAGATGTTTGATTGTTAAATTAATTTTTAATTTTGCACTTAAATTCAAAAGGTTGGACTATGTTCAGTTAAAAAAAAAGTGATTTAATTGCCTATTTTTAAAATGGTTGAGGACGTCTGATCAATTTACCCTTAATTTATATATTGTCAGGAAGATTTGGAGAGCGTTTTGTTAGTTTACTAAACATATATGGTGCAAGTTGGATTGGGAAAATGCACACGCGTCAACTTGATTCAATCCAAGGTCATCTCCAAAGATTACGGCACTTACGTCCACCCGCAGATTCCATGTATTCTAGAAGAAATTAATTAATAGTTTCACACCAGCTCTCTCTTTCTATCAGTACTTATCGAACTAATATTGCTCTCGGAAAAAAAAAAAGCCTCATCGAAATGTAAATAAATGGCTAACTCCCTTGTACTAAAAAACATTGTTGGGTACTTGTGATAACTCGTCTTGAAAACTTTCAGAGAGAGAGAGAGTAAACTAAACTTCTCTTAGCAGCCCTGGCAAATCCACATAAATCATCATCATCATCATCATCATCATCATCATCGTCATCAATACTACTGCCCAGTAGTACCATATCAAGATGGTTAAATGGAGTACTGCTGGTGCTCAGTAGTACCAATTCAATTTCACAGTCCTATCTTTCCACAAGCCTGCTGAATCTGATCATTGTCATGATAATCATGATCATGAGGCTGCAGAATCACGTACACAAGCTGCCCAAAATATCCCTTCACTACTACTCTCAACAGGTATGTTCCCCCTCCTCCATAGGACTGACTTACATATATCTTCACCAACTTCTCTCCATACAAAGCTAAGAACTGGTTAAACACAATCAAATCCAACATAAAGCAAATCACCTGCAAAAAGTCCTTAAAAAATCGGATAATTATCCCAAAAATCCTTCAACTCCAGGAGATAAAAATATTAATGCTAATCCCCACCATCCCATCATGCAAGTTTTTCGCGAAGAGAAACTCGGAAGGAGCATATTTGGCTTGACCATTCCAACTGCGACGGGCGTCATCGCCTACCTACAATCGGGGGTAGCTGCCTGTGTGAGGCGCTTGGCAGCGGTGGTTCTCTCCATTGGAATGGCTGCAACATGGAACGGCATTTTGTTGCGCAAGGCATTCCCTAAAGCTTCCAATGTGTCAGAATTGCTGGCGGTGGCTCTCATCCTGATCGCCTTTTTTGGTTACCATTGTTATCGTCTGCCGGAGACCTATATCTGGCTTCCGGTGCTCTGTTTGGTTGCGTGTCTTGTGCCGCTCGGAGTGGCCTTATGTGGCTGCAAAGAGAACAATGTTACTGGAAATGGAGGAGAAGATGATCTTGTTCCTGCTGCTTTATGTCCTGTGTGATTAGATGTCGTTTCTGTAAAAATTTGTTGGGACAGTTATGTACAGTTGTTATATACGTTGGCGTCAATATATATATATATATATATATATATATATATATATATTGATAACGGTAAGAAGTGTATTTTAAGTGTTTTAAATATGAGCATCTATACTAAAAATTTCTCGTGTGCAACATAAAATTGTCTCTAATAATATGTCAAACGTTTAAAAGTTAATCTCATGGATAAAACAATAGTTATAAAAATTATCACAATTTTTCCCTTGAGAATTCTCATTCTATTATTGGCAATAAATAAATGACCTGATTTGTATGATTAATATGGCATATTAATTTTAGGTTCAAGGTCTAAATTGGAGGTGGAGGTTGATGCAACTTGCAAGAACACGCATGTTCCTTATTGCTTTGATGTTTATCTACTTATTTATTTTTTCTATTTTTCTATTTTTAAATTTCAAAGTGCTTGAGTACAAGGTTAGGGTTAATTTTATTTTTGGCTCTTAAACAGTACAGCTTGTCTCATCTTAGCGCTTGAATTTTAAATAGTAGTGAATTACACTCTAAGCTATTTAATTTGTCTCGTTTTGGCTCTTCTATTATTAAATCTGTTAGATATTAACAGAATTGAGTCAATAATTTCACTTTTCCCCTTAAACTATATAACATGTTCTATTTTAACTCTTAAACTTTAAACTATAACAAATCACACCCCCAAACTATAAAATTTATCATATTTTAGCCCTTCAATTACTAATTCTATTAAATAGTAACTAATTAAGCCACATATATATGCACTAATCGATTAATTATAAATCATCAGTTGAGTTCAAATTTTTTGTAATTGAATTTCACGCATCTCATACCTAAAAATAGAGATTTCATAAACAAAAGTACGTTTTTGTTGACTTAAAATTTATATGAATTTTGAGGTTTTTTTTTGTGATTATTAAGTCCAATTAAATAAAGTATTCAGTATTATGTCAATTACGTAATTTTTAACCCCAAAATTGTCATAAAAATGAAAAGTATCCATATGTCGTTTTTGTTAGATACCTATATATCCAAGTTTTTTTTTTCCTTATTTGTTCATTTTTTTTATTTAAGTTCATTTTAAATCATATGAGGAACAAATTTTGATAAACTTCTTGAGCAAAAACAATAAGAAAACTTTTATCAACAAAATTTAAAAAAAAGAAAGAAAATAATAATAAAATTTATATAATGGATAAACAAAATTTAGATATTTCAGCTTCAAAATATATGTTGAAAACATATATAAAGCCAAAATATCAAAATTGTTATTTATCTCAATCCGTCAATAGTTAACAGATTTAGTTATGAAAGGGTCAAATTGAGACAAGTTTCATAGTTCAAAGGTGTGATTTATTATAGATTAAAATTTATGAGTCAAAATAAGACAAGTTGTATAATTTAAGGGCCACAAGAGGAATTATTGGCTCTACTTTGTTAATATTTAACGGATTAGATAATGGAATGAACAAATTAGAATAAATTTAATAATTCAGGGGTGTAGTTTGCTACGTTTTAAAGTTTAAAGAACAAAATATTACAAATTGCATAGCTGAGGGGTCAATAATCAAGTTATCCCAAAAGGTTATAAGCGCGTATATAAGCAGATCTTTTATCTCAAGGTGTTCTTTGTAACGGCAAGACTGGTTCCTAGGTCTATATAAACAATTGACGGGTGATAATTTATAATTATAGGTAAAAAAAATTATTAGTCATACCTAGTGTTTGTTCTCTATCTCACTCTTACTTTTTAATATATATATATATATATATATATATATATATATTTAACTAGTTCTTACGTTTCCTATATGGCATTGGCCGTCACAATCTTTGATAAGTGAAAGGCGGGGACGCTTGTGAGAGAACATAGTCTTCTAAGATTCTCTTTTTCTTGTTTTATTATACAATTTCAAAAATAGATTACGTTTCTTGCTTGTATACTATCTAAGCCCGACTTGATTTCTAAGGTGGTGACTACCAATTTGATCAACTCATTTGCTAAAAAAATTCGTTAATAAAGGAGCCAGCCCTAACTCTCTCTCCCCTAATTATTTTCTTTTTTGTTTTGTATTTAGAGTATTTTGTGATAAATAAAATATATGTCCAATTAGACATCAAATATTCTATAGTGATGAGTTTTCCCACTCAGATATTAATCTTTTAACTAACAGATCTAGAAGATAAAAAAGGTGTTTGAGAGAAAAATTCTAACTCTAAAGTTTAAACTGCACACTGTAACATGTAAGAGTTTTATACTGTTTATATTTTAAACTCTAAAGTTTAAACCGCTCTTTCAAACACCCTATTTAAATAGAAAAATATTGAGAGTTCAAAGCACTCTTTTAAATATCCTATTTAAACAAACAAATTTTGACATGACAAAGTGCATTTGGACATATGAGACATTTTGAAATAATTGAAGATTTGTGGTTTGTTTCATTGGTTCACTTAGTTCGAACCACAAAGTTCAAATGTACCAGTGTTTTTGGCAAGTATTTTTGAGGTATGGTTGAAATGATGTGATGTTTTGAATCTAAAAAACTTCTCAACTCAATATTTAAATCCCCATGTTTTTATTTGGTTTGAACCAAAAGCTCAAACCACACTTTTTAAACTTTTTATTTTAATCCATAGTTTGAAACACGAGCCAAACGAATCCTTATTTTCTTTTTATGAAGTTTAATTTTATCTTATTTGGGTGTTCCCATGCCCGCCAATTGGGAAAAAAAATGCACTAAAAAAATTCTCCCGATGATTTAGCTACTGTTTCACACATCAATTCAACTGAATACAGTATATAGCTTTCAGCAACTATAATAAAAAATAAAATATTGCTACAATATAAGACTTTCATATATTAAAGTTTTTAAACTTAAAAACTTTAATTCGGATTAAAATGTCAAACGGTTTATTAGTAGAAACAATAGTTTGACTCTTTTGTTTATTGTAATAATATATTTATTGCCAGTCTGGATGTTAATTTTAACGAAATCTGCAGTTATAATAAACACTTTATTATTATTATTTTTTTGTTATGCTACTAAACGCTTTGATTTGTTCATCACAGCTTTTATCTTTATAGTATATCCGGTGGAAACTAAAAAAAAAAAAAGTAATACCATAGTTTTAGCCATTAAATTTACGAAAAAACGATTTTGATTAGATTAATAATGTCAAAACATACACACTAATAGAAGGTTACCACTGGTACAAAATTTCTACCAAAGAAGTCCCTATGTTTGTTTCCAGTCGTGATGTTTTAACGAAATCTGCAATTGTAATAAACGCTTTAATTTGTCTATCACAATTTTATATTTTCTTTTTCCATTCAAAATCTCTCTTGTGCAAGAACCAAAAAAAAAAAAAAAAGGAAAATCTTTAAGGGATTTTTTTGATGGGAACTTTTACCGACAATGCAAGTTATAAAACTGTTAGATTTGATCGTTTTTCAAATCTAACCATTAAAAGATAAATCAGTAGCAAGGAACCTCTTTTTTCAGTTCGATATATATTACCAATTTTTGAGAGCAGTGCAAGTCGGCCGGTAGGGCCACGTTAGACATTTGAAAGATTACTAACAAGCATATGTCATTTTCACCACCCTGTTTTGCTTTTCTTTTGCTCTTTTGTCCTTTCCACAAGGCCGGTGATTAATCTTCCCGAAAGCAAAAACACAAAGAAAGTAACAAAAATAATAATCGAAAATCAAAAAAGAAAAAGCAAATGAAAATATGGGCCACTCCTTTAGCGATCAAAAACAACACCCCCAAACAAAAAGCAAAAGAGAGCTACAGATCAATCAATCAATGGCTACATTCTTTAGTTTCATTCATCATTACTTCATAAATTCAAGTACACATTCGAACTAGTGAAATGTACAATAATTGTCACTAATATTTTCCCTGCACCATATACAATACAAACAAACCTATACACATATATATACATATACATATATATATATATCCAAGTAATTAGAAAAGTCCGCAATTGCAAGTACAGTTATTTGGGTTTAATGTCTACAATTATTATCATCTGCATCGCGACATAACGATCGGTTGGGTAAGAGCGATGAGAGAGTAGAGCAAGGCTGGCAAAAACAGCGGCCATTAACACAGCAGTTTGGGAAGCCCTGGCAGACGCTGTTGCACTCTATCATTTGAGGGCATCGAAAAGCTCCTCTCGCCTCCGCCGCTCCCGGTGCCCACTTCCATAACCAGCCTGCGACCAATTTATCAAATAATTTTTACTTGTAGGAAACAAAATCAAGAATAAAAAGTCTGTATATATATATATATATATATGTGAAGAATAGTATTTACTTGAGGCCATGACCAAGAAGATGAAGAGAGACACCGACTTGAAGGATATTGGTGATAATTTCTTCATTCTCTTTTGCCGTTATGAAATCAGGGGAATTCTGAATAATTTTTGAAGGGTATCGAAGGGATATTTGTATGTTTGGTGGAATTTTCGGCTTTGGTTGTTTAATTTCCTCCTTTTGGCACATTTGCTTCTTGGAGTTGTCCTGCAAAGCTATGATCATTTTGCCACATCAAATCTGCTTTACGCAATAAAAAATCTGGTGGGCATTAGTTTCTATGTTCTTTATACTCCTTTCTTTTCTTTGGGTCCCATTGTCCTTTATTTTTATCTTAGTTTATTCTTATGGATATCGGCTCGATGCTAATGTAGAAACGTGTTGTACCAAAAAAAAAAAAAACGTTTAACCTATTATTATAACCTTATTATTAATAAAATAATAAAAAATAGTCTAAAAAATATATTATTTATAGTCTTATGGATGGTGGAGTTTTAAGTTATAGGGATGTGAAGGATTTGCAAACAAAAAAAGGTGTTTCTATTTTGTTCCTTAATTACTTTGCAAGAAAGAGTGAGTTTTCAGCCATTATGTTATTTCTTATGGGAAGTTTTTTCTTTCTTTTTTTTTTAAGTCGATTGTAATTGTTGCCGTGTTCCAGTCAGCAATCACATTAGAAGTACGTCATAAATAAGCAAAACGAAATCAGTTATAAAACGACATGAATCCAAATACGACTATCATATCTGAAAACTCGACATCGAGTAGGAAACTCACAATAGACTAGAGAAAACGACTTCAACTCCACAATCACATAAGAAAACGACATTAATTACAAAACACAACAATAACATGAGAAAACCGAGGACATTAAAAATTGTCAATATCTTTATAAAACCCTACATAAATTAGGAAAACGACAACAATCTCATGAAAATGAAAAGAGCCAAAAATGAGTTCAAGTTGACAAGCTCATAAAAAAACATCAATTATGAAACACGATAATAACATAACACCCGACAATCACATAGGAAAACGACAATCTACTCGAAATTCCCATGCACCAACCCTATTTACTTGTTTATCAAACCTCATAATTATTGTCTAACGTATAGACTAGTGCCTTTTGGTTGGTGATAAAGAAGACCAAACACCAAGGCTGAGAAACCACGTGAATAATCTAGCAAAATTGTACAAGGTTTCTCTCAAATTCTGGTGTACACGTCACATTCACATACAAATGCCTTCAATAATGCCGTGGGATGATATTTTTTTTATACTTTCATTGTTTTTACAAAGCAGACGTTCGATGGAGATGAGACCAAAGAAAGTGCAACAACTTCTCAAATTGCACCCGAAAAAAAAATAGGTATAAAGAGCCTCCGACCATGACTATAGTGTCTTGGTGTTGAGATAAGTGCTTTTAAATGTACTATTTGTTCTATGATGATGTTATGAGAAATAAAGTTTGTGTATTATACTAATAGCTCATATATGAGTTTATTACTATTTTTGAGAGTATTTAAACATCTTAAAGTTTTTATGTTGCTCTTTTGAAGCATAAGAGGAGAAGCGAGCATCGTTTTCTGGCGCTTGTAAAGAGAGGGTGAGGCTACAAATGTAATGCATTTCCTAGGTGGAGGTAATACTCCAAAAATTTGATGTGTTAAGAATTTAAGCACTTAAAAGCGTGATAAATATTTGCATAGCTCAAGAGTTAACATAATACCATGGGTAGTGTGGTGGTTAGGCATGCTTGCCCTTTCCTCAAATGTAAGATTTCAATCCCTAGTAAATGCAACTTAATTAGAAGAATGAAAGGTACTTGGAACCAATTTTTTCCAATAGCAAATTAGATCTTCATCTCCAAAGTTATATATACAAACATATATATATATATATGTAACTTTCTGTATTTTCGTTGATTGTCAATCGTATTGCAGCTCAATTTGACGCTAGTGATTGTATTGTAGCTCCTTTGGCAACACAACTTGAACCAAAAAATTCTGGTCCAAAACAACTTTGCCACAAGATTCTCTCATAAAATAAATTGTTAGTATTTTAAGTTCAAAGTTTTGTTTCGAACTATTTCATCAAACAAGCTCTAAATATAATTTGTTGGACAAAAACCAAAAACCAAAAACAAAAAGAACAGATAACATGTGTATTTTCAACTCATAGCTGAAACATCCTAAGTCATTTTGTTGTATTTTTATTTTTTTTTTCAAATAAAGAATTTATTTCAATAGCCATAGAAACAACACGTTTAATATCACAGAAAGGTGGTTAATTATTTGTAGGTGTTCTCTTGGCCGGACTAGCTGAAGCATAATTAGCATATCTTTACTGTTGGAGAATTTTGTGTGTAAGACAAGAGAAGGAGATTTGAATTTTTGGAAATAAGAGAGTGTTTATGGTGTATCGAAATATTTTTTTAAAGGTTTTATTTGCTCCTATTTAATTAAAGTTTGTTAACGATTTTAACAGCAAATTACCCTTAAGATATAGCAAGCACTTGAACACAACCTTTGTCAATAATATTATATTCCACAACAAGATATAAAACCTATAAAACTCTAGAGATTAAATAAATGACAAATGTATTATTTCATGAACCATTGTACCTATATCAACACAGGTAACTATTTATATTTAGAGGTACCTTTACATGTGAGTTCCAATTTTAAGAGCTTCCCTTGATTTGAATTCTTCATTTTTTTTTCAATGTAATCATCTATATGTATTCCCGTTGATCATCTTGTTGTGAGACTTGATCTCTGCTAGTTAGGTGTTAACTATATATCTGCTCGACCAAAAAAAAAAAAAAAAAAGAAACAAAAAAGAACAGATAACATGTCATGTATTTTCAACTCATAGCTGAAACATATGCAAGGCATTTTATTGGATTTCTATTTTTCCTTATTTTTCAAATAGAAAGAATTTATTGCAATGGCCAAATTAACAATATTTTAAGGGTAAAAAAGGTGTTTAATTATTTTAAGGTGTGCCCTTCCCCGGACTAGATGGAGGAGGAAAATGGGCATAGAGTCGCATTTGTGAGTTTTTGGATTACAAATCAATTCTTTAATTGCAAGTATTATCATGTGCTCTTTGAAAAATGATGAAGCAACAAAGTCAAGTCATTGACCTACGTGTGAAATAGACTCGATTACATGTATATTTAATTAACCACCGAGGGTTGTGGTGCAGCAGTGAGAATGCCTTGTCAAGAATCTTCTTTATCCAGATATGAAATCTCACGCCAACATATTGGTAAACCTACTACCGGACAACGAGAGGTGGACAATATTATTGGGTACAAGGATGGTGGGAGTCTAGTTCAGGCTCTCTTCACTCCTTAACGGTCCACGAAATTGTCAATACGACGAAAAAAATGAAGCCTTGATGAGCACCACCTGAAATTTTTATCAAAGAAGAAAAACATATATTTAATTATTTTGGCACTGGTACTACCAAGATAGATACCATTGACAATTCAGTCATTAATTAAATCCAACATAGAAGTTGCCGGAGGACAGGATTCTCTTCGTCTGCCCGTGAAAGTAAGATTTTTCTTTTCAATAACGTTATTGATCAGGCCATAATTTCCTAATTTCTGAAATTCGTTTCCTTGATTTCAGAATGTGAGCTTGCATTTGAGTGCTACGCAGATTCCTCCATTTTTGTGGGAGTTGGGAAGATTCCGAAACGAAGATTCCGATTCACTGGTTAAGTCTCCAAGTCCAACCAAGTTGAGCCAACCAGATGATCTAATTAGTGTTAAATGGAGGCATTGTCAGCAAGTGTCTCATGGAACTACTCGTCATGGTGGCCGATGTCCTTGCCAGCCTCCATGTCGGGATGATGATCATTGCGTGGTGCGGCAGAGGAGGAACCTCACGACCCCATTGCCAAAATTCAGAGAATCAACAGCAACAATCACCAACTAGTAGTCTAGTACTATTAGTAAATGTCGGAAGAGAGATGGCACCGCCCACGTAGATGATCGACATGTTGAACCTTAATTGGCCCACGTGGAAGAAGGGCATTTTTTCGAAACAAAAAAAAAAAAATTGCTCAACTGCAAATAACCGTTGATGGTCACCGTTAATATAAACAACCCATGTTTCGGTTCCTGAACACGCAATTCAAAAACAAAACCTACACCATCAAAGGAGGATTGAGAGTGTTCAGAAAATTTAATAATTGATAGTGCAAAATTTGGGCAAGAAAGCAGAGGAAGAAGAACAATGACAGGAGGTATTTATTCGATCTAATATTGTATGATTCCTTTGCTTCCGTTGTTTATGTGTTATAAGTTAACATAACACAACAAACCTCTTATTCCTATTCTTGTTCATTTTCTTCTCTTCCACACTCATTACCATTCTTATTATATTTAATTTCAGTTTAGTACACATGCAAATTTGCGTCATACTCTTTCCCTCTCAAAAATCATGTCAACCGGATCTCTTTTTTTTTTTTTTTTTTTGCACCACTGTTCCCCGAACTTGTACCTCATTGGTGCAATGTGCCATTTGAAACTTTTTTTAATTATTATTTTTTTGAAACCAACTTCTTGAATTTAGAAATATGTTGCATAACCTAAACTCAGTCCTTGGATCCCTTCGACGCTGCCAACGCCAAGAAATTGCACCACTTGAGACGCTCAAAATGCTTCCTGACTATAGTACTAAACGGAGGCAATACGCAGCATTTGCATTAAATGCTTCCCGCTAAAGAGAAAATGAATTGGAAAACTTAAATTAAATAATCTAAAATCCTTATCACCTGCCGTTTTTGGTACAGGAAAAAGAGGGAGCAGAGGAGGGTGATTAGATCCCATGTACAAGCCATAAGAGTTATCCTTTTAACAAACTTGTAAACATTTTTTTTACACTACCATATCTGTCGTAATAGAATATTATTTGTGTTTTTTTTTTTCCTTGTTGATGAAATTGAATATTATTTGTTGTATTAGGTAGCATCGCTTTTCAGAAATATGGCTGCAGGAGAGCAAATTGGTATGTCCTTCTATCACTTCTTTAGCTATATGTATCTGATCTTGTTGAACTGCTACATTTTATGTTGCTTTTTATATCTTTTAAGACGCGACCAAATTTAGCGTCGTGTTAAAAAAAATAAAAATAAAATTTCCAAATATTCGAAATTGCAACCATCATCCGCTTAATTTTGACACTTATCCAAGGGTAAGTTAGACGTAGTTTCTTTGTATAGCTTGTGTTTGCTCCGCTTTCATTAATGCTGTCAGGAATAATTTCCACCAGTGGTTATAATGTACCTGCGGAAGTAAAAAAAGCTGGATATCAAATCTGTTCCAATGAGTTGGCGTCTATGGTTAAAGACTGTGACATGGAGAAGCTGAATAACGCTCACGGTAGAGTTGAGGGAATTGCGGAAAAGCTTGGGACATCAACAACAAGTGGGATCTCTACTTCTGAGCAACTGCTGGGGAAAATAAGACAGATTTATGGCAAACGAAGATTAGTGAAAGGAAGGGCTTATGGGCCGTTCAAGATATGGCACTCGCTTTTGCGTTTGTTTCTCTGGTCTAGGCTATGCTCTACCAATTAAAGGATGGCCAGATGTTCCTTATGATGGACCCGCATTAATGATGATGACTTATGGCACTATTTTGCTTGCTCTAACTCTCACAATGAGGAGAAACTATAGACGATACTTTTGGCAGTTTAAGAAAAATGGAAATAAGGTTAAAGTTAGCAGAGATGGCTGCAAACAGAAGATATTAATTTATGATCTACTTCCAGGTGACATTGTTCATCTAAGCCCTGGAGATAGAATCCCAGCTGACGGACTTTTTGTATCAGGGTCTTCTAATTTGGTTATAAATGAATACAGTTTAAAGGTTAAGCCAGTTGATTTCATTTCCCAAAATTGTTTTCTTTTATGTGAGGCTATTGTAAAGCATGGCTCATGCAAGATGCTGGTAATGACCACTCCCGGTACAAGATGCTGGCTATCTTTGTTATGTCAAGTGTTCTACTTTCCTCAGAGAATCACCATGTTTGCGGTTTGAGACACATACCCATAGCACCGCACATACCCAGGGAGCCCCACACGCCCCAAACAGCGCCCACTCTGCCACAGCTATCGGTTTTGCATGCTAAGACTCACAAAGGACGATTTATTTTCTCTTCTTGTCTTCAACCTTGAATCCCCTTCACTTTAAGAACAAAAGCAAGCAGTCAAGTTCATCAGAAGCCTCACCAAGGTGCAATTAATCCATTGGTTTCGCATTTGTCATCCTCTGATCTCGAGCTTCAAGAATATGCAGTCATGGCAATTCTGAATCTTTCGCTGCGAGAGGAAAACAAGGAGCTCATAGTATCATTGGAAGCTATAAAGCTTCTAGTTCTAGCTCTCAAGAAAGGGACCTCAAGGGCAAAGGAGAATGCAGCCGCCGCTCTCTTTCAGCTCTCGGATAGAGATGATTTCATCAAGGCGTCAATCAGATGGCTGGGAGCTATTCCCCTGCTGGTGATACTTCTTAAGAGCGCAGGACTGCAAGGGAAGAAAGACGCTGCAACGGCTTTTTTTTTTTGTTTTTTTGGTTTGGTGATAGATAATAAACGCAGGGCTGTTCACGCTGGAACCATGAATGAAATTCATGGCAGATTTCGATACTGACATGGTGGAGAAGTCGGTGTATGTGTTGAGTGTTATGGTCACATTACCGGAGGCAAAAACCGCATTAGTGGAGGAAGGGGGAATTCCGGCAGTGGCGAAGCTGATAGAACAGGGTTGGCGACGCCTGAAGGAGATTGCAGTCGTAATATTATTGCAGATTTGTGTGGACCGCGAGGAGTACCGTACAATGGTGGCCTGCCAAAGAGACGTCATCCTTCCATGCTTGAAGCCTCTGTTGGAGTTCAGCAACAATAGCACAAAGCAAAAGGTGAAGATTTTCATTCTTAATTCTCATTCTCTGCTCTTCGCATTACATTGTTTGTCAAGAAAAAAAAAAGACCCAAGTGCTTGCCTGACCTGGCTACTCATGTAGGTTTGTATACGTTGAATAGACTTTATAAATACTCATGACATACTGTTTTGAAAAAGGAAAAATCTGTTCGACTCATGCAAAAAAATTTTAACCCAAAAAAAACCCATGACAGTAAAAGTTGTACTTTCTTATATGAGTGCATTCTTTTGACAGGCAAAGATACTGATGGAAACTTCTAGAGAATCCAAGATCGGGCAACACGGCTTCCGGAACACCGCAAGTGTCCACCGTTTCTCATGTTCCATGTCAAGGTACTTAGAGAGGCATCTAGGGCATTTGAGCGTGTAAAATGCAACTTAAAAATAAGTGTTGTTATTTAAATGACATTGTAACGCACATTAAAAGAAACATCATTTTATGTAATTTAGTATTTCCCTCTTCTCTTAGGCTAGTATGAGGAAGAATGGTATTCAAAAAAATATGCAAACACTTATTAGGACAAACTTGTGCTTGTTCAATGGTAAATTGTTCTGAGCTTGTGAGTTCCCTTTCGTTTTCACTTTTTTCTTTTTAGCTTAAAGTGAATAGGATATATAAGTAAACTGCAAGGTCGCCTAAAGTCTTACACTGGTTTCTCAAATGATAATTAGTTACAGAATTCCTTTATAAGACCCAACTGCTATTATTTTTATATATAAGGAAAGAAAAGACCGTGTGCAACTAACTCAATAATTAAAATTAAAAAAATTCCCTGGTTTCAAGGTTAATTTGGTTTCAAGGTTTCAAGTATATACTGAATAAGTGTGGCATCAACACAAAAAATACTCCTTTGCAATATCGCTTCTTCCTTTTCTTCTTCAATAACTCGCGTGAGAAACATGTTTTAGTCCAATGTCATTGATAAGCAACTCTTTTTGAGTTCTAATTCAAGGGCCAAACTCTTCTAATTTTTGCCAAGACGACCCCGGCAACCTCACATCATCGAGGCAAGTGTGCCTATGTTTGACGCAAATGCAGGAGCTGCATTAAGGATCATATACATAACACATTCTGAACTTTCCCTGCACTGCACTTGTATCACTACTTCTCTTGCTTCACCTAAGATTCCATATGCCATCCTGCAAGCAAAAGTACACATTTTTATCGTTTGGCCTCTTTTTACTTGTTATTATGACTCAACTGTCAACATTTTAAACAAGAAAAGGAAAATAAGAAATGGAAGAGAGGGAAATAGATACGAAGTAACCTGCATTTATGTAAGTCTTCCAAGTTATTAATAGTTGGTAATGCTATTGAAGTGGAAGGTGTCGACAAGTTTGTACCTCCAGTAGATCACAAGTCAAGCAAGCATCCAATGCTTAAGCACGCCAACAAATTCCCTTTAAAGTAAACAAGTTAAAGGAGGTCAAATAGCTTAAGAGAGCATCGCGTCTTGCGAGTTATCTTGAATAAAATAACTTTCTTCTAACATCTTAATTTTTTCAGCTAATTAGGATTTAGGAGCAAAAGTAGGCATATCAGCGACGTAAACATCAAGCCATCAACATAACATGTTATGTATTATTCAGATTTTTTTTTTTTTTTTTTTTTGCATTTATTGAGCAGTATTTTCATCAAATTTGGTTTTAATGTTGTTGTTTTTCTTCGTAAAGATTCCAAAAAGCATAATGTGCAAGAACGGTTATACACATTTCAGCATCAAAAAGCAAAACCGAAAGAAAACATGCGTATGCCTTTATCAACCAAAAACCGGTCTAAAAAGATGTGGAGAATGTTCTTGCATCTTTACTGAACAAAACTTAAGCGGATATGCAAGATTATTCCATAGTAAAATCTTCAGAGGTAGAACCAGAACAAAACTATGCAACCTGGACAAATGACTATTTATAAGAAAGAATTCATGGCAAGACACAGAATTTTTTTTCTCGTATGAAAGACATTAGAAGGAATATGAAATCAAAAGATAACTAAATAAATACTAACCTGGGCAAGCTCTAAAATTTCATTATGGACTGCTGAAGCTGCATGACGAAAGGAAAGCCATAGCCTGCAAAGGGCTGTTTGGAGTTAAAGACAATCCAGATGGAACAATCAATAAGTACAATGCAAGATTAGTGGCATAAGGGTTTCATCAGGTGCAACGTTTGATCTCAATGAGACATTTACTCAAGTTGTTAAGCCTAACACCATTAGAGTAGTGCTAACTTTTGATTTGCATAGAAACTGGGGACTAAGACTCCTAAATGTCAACAATGCATTCTTGAACTAGGACTTGCAAAAGAAAGTTTATATGGAGCAATCTTTTGGTTTTACAGATCCTAAAGAGACTTATCTAGTTTGCAAACTGGATAAGTCATTGCATGGACTCAAACAAGCTCCAAAAGCTTGGTTTAAGAAGCCTTTTATCACGCACTCGTTGAGTTTGGCCTCAGATCTGCAAAGTAAGATCGGTCTTTGTTTGTGAAGGTCACAAATCAGTGGACTGTTGAGAGATACGGGTTTATTGCCTTTTTTGATATTTCTTGGTTTGTGTAATGTAATCGGTATAAGAAATCTGTACTAAAAATTAGCCATGTGATTAGGAGAAAGTCAAGGATCATAACATTTAGTTCTTTTCTTTTTTCAGCTAGTTTCTTAGTTTAGTCCCTGCAAGCCCTTGTATATAATCTAACCATAACCATGTAATGAAATTAGAGTGTGCAATGCAAAAAACATCTCTTCTTCTCAGAATTATTTTCTTACTTGTTTTTCAACATGGTATCCTAGTTGTAGGCCTTTTTATGGACCTGAAAATTTTGGCTCTCATGGCTGTCATTTATGCCTTGTTTTACTCTGTTTTCTGAAATCAGAACAGAATATTTTTTTTCCTCAAGAGTGTTTATTTTTTGGCCTTCATTGCCATGATCGCCCTTTGTTTTCTTCGGCTACTCTTTTGCAATGTACCTTCATTGCTGTTTTGTCCTTGTTTTTTCATTTGATCTTTATTACTAGTTTTTGAAGAATGTCAGAAACGACATCATTTAGCCCTTCTATCCAACTCTCTCAGCCAACGGAGGAAGAGCAGGTCCCATGCATAATAGGCGAGCTGCAGAATACTCAACCAGCCTCCCGACTCAATGATAGAAACTACTTGAAATGGTCTCAGTTGGTTCGGACTTTTCTAAAAGGGAAAGGGAAATTGAATCACTTGCTGCAGACTGGACCAAAGGAAGGAGAGGTAGGCTTCGAACCATGGGACGAGGGATTATGTCTTGGCTATGGAATTCCATGACGCCCGAAATCAGTGACACATGTATGTTCTTGCCATCTGCAAAGACAATCTAGGATACCCTAAACCAGACCTATTCTAAAGTTCATGATGCTACACTGATATATGAAATCAAGACCAAGACGAGAGCAACCAATCAGGGGAGCAAATCAATAACCAAATATGCTAACTTACTGCAAAACCTGTGGTAGGTACTTGATTATTACCGAGTGATTGAACTAAGATGCACTGAATGTGCTGCTCTAATAAAAATTTTTATTAAAAAGGATCAAGTTTATGACTTTCTGGCAGGTTTAAATCCTGAATTTGATCAAGTCTAGGTGCAAATTCTAGGGAGAACAGAGGTTGCATCCCTTAATGAAACAATCTCCTTGATTCGGGCTGAAGAAAGTTGAAGGGGAATTATGCTTGAACCATAACTGACTGATGGTTCAGCACTTGCAGCGGCTGGAAATAAATAGTGAAGTCTCACCTTGGAGAGGCCATGAGATGCTGAACATGCAAAGGCAGAAGTGACCAAAGGGATAGGCCGTGATGAACTCTGGTGTACTTACTGCAAAAAACCACGACATACAAAAGAACGCTGCTCGAAATTGCATGGAAAGCCAGCTAGCCAGCCAGCCGTGAGTGGGGAAATAAAGGAGGAGGACCACAACAACGACAACAAGGTCAGGCTCACATAGTTTCACAAGTAGCACAAGATCAAACACAAGGACCCGGAGGATTTAATAATGAAGAAATTGAAAAGCTGAGAAAATTACTGGCGTCACTTGAGAAGCCTTTATTTGGTTCTTGCTCTTTAGCCCTTTCAGGTGAAACTCCCTTTTCTCTTGGATTAAATGTTTTTGATAAAGT
Source organism: Artocarpus hirsutus (assembly GCA_946598075.1). Classification (NCBI taxonomy): domain Eukaryota; kingdom Viridiplantae; phylum Streptophyta; class Magnoliopsida; order Rosales; family Moraceae; genus Artocarpus; species Artocarpus hirsutus. Next base: position 191,359 of record CAMOHE010055155.1, read on the forward strand.
GCTTATGGATTCATGGATTTTAGACTTAGGAGCTACAGATCATATGAGCAGCACATCAAAATAGTTCATTACCTATACCCCATGTCCAAGTAATAGAAAAATCTCTATTGCTGATGGAACTACAAGCACAGTGGCAGGAATAGGAAATATCCTCATTACCCTAAATCTTGTTCTTAAAAATGTTTTATATGTTCCAAAACTGTCCACAAAACTTGTGTCCATTAAAAGGCTTACAAAAGACTTACATTGTCATGTTATCTTTTATCCCTCTAGTTTGAGGAGGAGGATTGGAATTACTAAGGAAAAAGACAGGCTGTACTATCTCAAGACATTCACACAACCGAATATGATCAAAACAAATTCATCCATGTCATTTCTTCTTCTTCCAATAAAGATGTCAGTTGGTTACATCATTACCGCCTTGGTCTTCCTTCGTTTGCAATTTTAAAAATTATGTTTCCTTCTTTGTTTAAGGGATTAGACATTAAAAAATTCCATTGTGACATTTGTGAGTATGCAAAACACACTTAGGTTTCTTTTCCCATTAGCAATAAAAGAAGTCTTTCTCCCTTTTATTTAATTCACAGTGACTTATGGGGACCCTCAACAATTCCAAACATTTCTGATTCTCGTTGGTTTGTTTCTTTCATAGATGATTGCACTAGGGTTACTTGGATATTCTTGCTTAAAAATAAAAATGAAGCAAGCTATGTTTTTCGCAATTTCCATACGATGGTCCAAAATTAGTTTGGTATAAAGATAAAAAGGGTTCGGACAGATAATGTTAAGGATTATTTTAACCAAGTTTTGTCTCCTTACTTTCAAAAGGAAGGAATCATTCATGAGTCATCCTATATCAGTACCCCATAACAAAATGGGGTAGCTGAAAGAAAAAACTGTCACCTTCTAGAAAGTACATGAGCCTTTTTTATTTTATGAAAATGTACCAAAAAATTATTTGGGAGAAGTAATGCTTACATCAACTCACATCATAAACATGATTCCTTCACGAGTCTTAGATTCAAAAAGCCCAATGAAGGCCCTCTCCAAGTTTTATCCTAACCTTAGCGTCACAACCAATCTGACTCCTCAAGTATTTGGGTGTATAGCGTTTGTTCAAGTCCAAAATCATAAACGGGGAAAGTTGGATCCTAAAGCCCTTAAATGTGTATTTGTAAGGTACTCATCCACTCAAAAGGGTTATAAATGCTTTCATCCACCAACCTGAAAACTATATGTCTCGACTAATGTTACATTTGTGGAAGCAAAACCATATTTCACCAAATCTTATCTTCAGGGGGAGATATCTATCATGGAAGATACAAATTTTTTTTGTTACTTGAGCTACCCCTTTCACCACACCCAAGTCACCAAATCAAGCCACAAATACTAACTCTGAGTCCACTATTGCAACACCCTCTGTTCCATCCAAATCTGAGTCCAAAATTCCAGTTCCACCAAGTCCTAGTCTAAACAAGTCTCCAATAAGGAATGATAGAGTCTTTGATCATTTCAGATTTGAACAGGTGTACTCAAGAAAGGAAGCTCCATCTTCGGATCCAAAGCAAGTCCCAGCCACCAATTCAAATCTTGAGAATGAGGTAACAGTATCTGACCCCACCTTAACTACTGATTGTCAACTCCCTAAAACTCATATCATAGGCCTAGATATACCCATAGCTATGACAAAAGGAACTAGAGAGTGTACCAAGCAACCTCTGTATCCTTTATCCCATTTTGTAACCTTGAAAATTTTCTCACCAACCCATAAAAGTTTCCTCACAAGTCTAAATGAGACTTCGATCCCAAGCACTTTATATGAGGCATTATCCAAAGTGGAATGGAGAAAAGCTATGAAGGATGAAATTGATGCATTGGAAAAGAATAAGACATGGGAACTAGCTGATTTGCTAGAAGGAAAGAAAACAGTAGGATGTAAATAGGTTTTTTCCCTAAAGTTTAAGGTTGATGGATCACTAGAGCATCACAAAGCACGACTAGTTGCTAAGGGATGCACTTAGACTTATAGAGTCGATTATCAAGAAACATTCCATCGGTTGCAAAAATGAACACTGTAAGGGTACTGTTGTCTCTTGTTACCAGGTTTAATTGGGACTTACAACAATATGATGTGAAGAATGCCTTCCTTCATGGTGATCTTAAAGAAGGAATTTACATGAGCATCCCACCAGGATTTGGGGGAGTTGAAGGGTAAAGTATGCAAATTAAGAAAAGTTTTGTATGGCTTGAAACAATCTCCTCTTGCGTGGTTTGGAAGATTCACGGAGGCAATGCTAACTATGGAATACAAGCAAAGTCAAGGAGATCACACACTCTTCATTAAGCACTTGGTCTCAGGGAGAGTCACAGTCTTAATAGTGTATGTAGACGACATAATTGTGAAAGAAAGTGATGAAAAAGAAAAACAAGCTCTAAGACAATGCCTGGTCAAGGAGTTTGAGATAAAAGATCTGGGAAAATTGAAGTAGTTTCTTGGGATTGAAGTAGCGCATTCTAGACAAGGAATCTTTATTTCTTAGCAAAAATACGTTACTGATCTTCTAAAAAAAACAGGAATGTTAGCAAGTAAACCAACTGCAACATCTATTGAACAAAACCATAGACTTGGAGAAGCTGTTGAAGATCGAGCGGTAGACAGGGAAATGTACCAAAGATTAGTTAGACAGCTTATCTATCTCTCTCATACACGGCCAGACATAGCCTACTCCGTGAGTGTTGTTAGTCAATTCATGCATGCTCCCAAGGAGGCCTATCTTCAAGCTGTCTACAGGGTGCTTAGATACTTAAAAACCTATCCTGGTGGAGGAATAATGTACAAAAGAAACTCCCAACTTTCTCTTGAAGTCTACACCGAAGTAGATTATGCAGGGTCTCCCGTAGATCGGAGATCTACCATAGGCTATTGTACCTTCCTCGGTGGTAATTTGATAACATGGCGAAGCAAGAAACAAAGCGTGGTAGCTCGATCGAGTGTAGAAGCTGAGTCTAGAGCAATGGCTCAAGGAATCTGTGAATTGTTGTGGGTGAAAATTGTACTGAACAACCTAAAGGTTAAGTGGAGCGGGCCAATGAGACACTACTACAACAATAAGGCAGCCATTAGCATCGCGCATAATCCAGTACAACACGATCGGACTAAACACATTGAGGTGGATACACATTTCATCAAAGAAAAACTAGAAAGCAGACTAATCTGTACTCCATACGTTCCCACTGGCGGTCAATTAGCGGACATCCTAACAAAGGCACTTGACAGTAGAACTTTTCAAGAAATAGTTGGCAAGTTGGGAATAAAATATTTATATTCACCGGCTTGAGGGGGAGTGTTGAGAGATATAGGTTTATTGTTTTTTTTAATATTCCTTGATTTGTGTAATGTAATCAGTATAAGAAATCTGTACTAAAAAAATAGGGATGTGATTACGACATGATTCAGAGAAAGTCAAAGATCATAATATTTTGTTTTTTTCTTTTTTCAGCTAGTTTTTTAGTTTAGTCCCTGCAGGCCCTTGTATATAATCCGACCGTAACCATGTAATGAAATTAGAGTGTGCAATACAAGAAACGTCTCTTCTTCTCAAAATTATTTTCTTACTTGTTTTTCAACATGGACAATATTCATTTTGGCGATTGTTGATGATATTCTATCTACGGGAAGCAACAATCGAGAAAAGTTCAAAGGAATGGGAAAGTACACAGGATAAACCTCAAAAATTTACTGACCAGAAAATTCTGAGTTTATTGAGAATAAGCCATGATTCCTTAGATGAAACAAAGAAAGATATATTTCTTGACATTGCACGCTTCTTTAACGGGAAGATTTGAGATTTGGTAGAAGTATTACTAGAAGGTCGTGGTCTTTTAGGAGTTCCACGAGTCAAAATTTTCATTGATGAAGCTCTATTTACCCAGGAGGCAGAGAGATTCGGCTTCTTCACTTGGGAGAATTGGAGATCAAAAGACAAAGAAGATGATAGTGAGGAGGAATCCGACTCAAAAGGAAGGTAAGCCGTTGATTCTGAATGTCAAAGCAATTAGAAGAACATGAGGAGAATAGAAACATAAAATCGCTTTGTCCCGGTCATACGTAGCCGTAACTTGTTATAAGCTAAAAAAATTTCAGTTCTGGACGAGAAAATTCAAATTATGTTGAGGATAAGCTATGATTCTGATTCATTAGATGAAAAAAAAAAAACATTTTCTTGATATCGCATATTTCTTTAAAGAGGAGAATGGAGATTTTATAGAAGGAACTGTAGATGGTTCTGGTGTGTTTGCAACTGTGGGAATTTGGATGTTTCCAAAGGATGAACTGGTTGATTTCTTTTTAGAAAAAATGTTCCAAGTTTTCACGTACTGTTGCATAAGCTAAGCAGTGGCTGGCATGGCAATAACTAAAGGTCTCTGAGATGCCTAATTATTGACAGATCACCTATTTCAACTCTTACTTGAATGAGAAATCTAAAACTCTCATTCCAAAGAAAATTAAACATAAAGAAACTCAATCCCAAAATGATCTCCAGAAAGAAAAAGCTTTATCTGTTAGCACATGCAAAAGGCGGGAGTTGGAGAGCCCTTTATAGACACATTTCCAAAAGTTTTGTACGTTTTCCTATAAAAACTGCAATCCGCAACACAAGGCAAATCTGGTTGCCAAGCTACATTTATGCTACCATGAACAAACACTTTGAAACCTTATAAACAAAATTACTTGGTTGCTTTTGCATGACATGTCAATGAATTTATGGAAACAGAAACGTAGAAATTGAAAATGGTAACTTAGAAAATACACATATGGTAAAAATCAGCTTAAACTGGTTTAAATATTGAATAAGAAGAGTTAATAATTTATTGTTTATTGAAAGAGAGAAGAAAGAATGTTGCTTAGATCCATTTGGCATGATTCAATTAGCGCTTCTGCTAAAAGCGCTTAAACAAATGATTCACGAGGCAATTGATTAAGGAATTTACGGCTTGTTTGGCACACCGTATTGTATTGTAGTACATTGCATTTTTTGTATACAATACAATGCAATGCAATACAATATGATATAATACGGTGTGTCAAACATGCCCTTAGGAACCAAAAAAAAAAGAAAAAAAAAATCGGCCTTATACCAAACATTGCATGAAAAAGAGTCTAATACCAATTATTTTGGACAGAGAGTTCAGACTTTTAGCAAAGAACAGTATAAACATAACAAAGTTGTTTTTGTAATACCTCAAAATGTTCCTTGTATAAGTGATTCGATGAAAGGAAGCCAGTGCCTACAACAGCATGACATGATATCAAATTAACATAGCTCAAAACTTGGCATATACTACTGCAATAGTGTTGGACTAGAATTTTATAAATTACGTTACATGTAATATAGGGGAGGCATGGTCAGCAGAAGCGTGAGAAATTGGAAGTTTTAATCCTATTAGGATATGGTTCGCATGTATCAGAGTTGACTGCTCCAGCACTTGCAAAATTGGATTTTCCAAAACCAAGTACTTCCTCCGCATCTTGGAGATATAATAGGCGGACTCCATAAGCTGTCACCATGCTTCCAATATGACAGCGGAAGTGAAATGACACCTCCGCTGCATCGCGAAAGTCGTGGTAGTTTTCATGATCATACCACATGTACACGTTAGGAAAATTCAAAAATCCTCCTTTAGGTTTGAAAGGATTGGAATTGTAATGAAATTTGTATCTTTCAGCACGGTTAGAGTTGAATGTTGCTGTACAAGATATTTTCAAATCCTGAGGAAACCCTTTAGCAACAACACACAAAGCAAAGCCCAAGAATCCGGTATTCTTCCAATGCGAAGCAAGCTTAACTTTTATCCTGGAGCCCTTTGACTGATACGTGAACCACATTGGAATCTTATTTCCAGGATATGAAATGCCAACACCATGATACTGTGATTTCTGCACGATTATGATCTTGGTTAGCTCAATTGTGAAAAACAAGTCGGACTTTATTTAAAAATAATTATAACACAAGAAAGAGATGCATACCTTTAATCCGCCACTCAGCATTGAGGATTTTACTGCTGTGTCAAAAGCTCTGAGCTGAAATTCGCTCACCATGTTATCACGCGCTTCCCGATACAGCTCAAAACAATCATCATAGAAAAATTTACCATATGTCTTAACATGATTGCCACTCCTCAACCCTTGTATGAGTGCATCCCTTGAATTCGATATCTTCTTCAATGAGACGCATCCACGTGCATCAAGACATTCTAGAGACAATGGAAGCTCTGGCAAAGAGTTAAGACTCTCGCAACCAAAAATCAGAAGATCCGTTAGATTAGAAAGATTTTTTATGCTTACTGGCATTCCCTTAATACGGGTTCCTCGTAGATTTAGGATTTCTAATGAAGATAACTGACCAATCTCGTTAGGCATTTTAGATAATTTGGTGGAACTCAAATTCAACGAGGTCAGAAAGTGGAACCTGTGCATAGAGTAATTAATGTGATTGTCAAAAGATGACGATAGCACTTGGATCCCTGTTCCCTGTAAGTCGAGACTCCCTAAATGTTCTATCGGCTCCAATATTTCAGGGAAGATTTCCAATTCCCGACACCGTTTCAGGTCAAGGCTTTTAAGAGATTTCAACTTGCAAATATTGGTTGGCAGGCTCTTAAGCCTCTTGCAATTGCTCAAATTTAGTTTCTCAAGACTAGAGAGATACTCAATGGATGATGAAGGCAACTGCTCTATTGCTGTTCCACTCAAATCTAACTCAATTATATTTCTTGGAAGCTCCGATAGCTTAGCAAAGGATGAGCATCCACTTAGATTAAGGCGCTTCAAGGACTTTAGCCTTTGAATATCACGACTTGGAAGATTCTTGAGGAAACGACACATGTTGAGATTCAAGTATTCAAGATTATCGAGAAAGAAAATTGAAGAAGGTAGTTTTTTGAATGAAGTTGAACTTAAATGCACTTCTTTCACATTCCCAGATATCTTCTCAACAACTTGAAGATTACTGCAATAATCAAGTTTAAGTTGTCCTAGAGATCCACATTCACTGTGACTACATTTGTGTCCAACATTAATGCTCTGGTCCAAAGAAGTAGACTTGTTATGGTTTTGAAATCTCAGAGAAGGAACTCGCTGTAAACTTGTACAGAAGCTTAGATTTACAATCTCAAGGTTGGAAGCATGAGAGAGAGCTGAAATTTCAGTAAGTGAGTAGGAGTGACTAAGGTCAACATGCTTTAATTTTCCAAGATTCTGTTGCAAAGACGTAAATAGTTAAAACATAATAAGAAAATTATTTCATATCTCACAGGAGAAAAATGTTCAAGTCAAAGCACACCTGGACTCCATTCCAAAGTTTCTTGAGATTGCTAAAAGGCATTCTAAGTTGAACAAGATTACGTGCCACAAACTCCGATGGCAGAGATTTCCAAGGCCAATTGTACCACACGAGACACTTGAGTGAATCAGGAAGATACTGAAAACCATGAGGAAGCTTGGTTCTGATAGACGAGGTCATAACCAATATCCATAGACCACGCATCTCTTTGAATGCGGTAGGACTCAAGTCTCTTGAGTCTATCTTTCTAATGTCGCAAGATATTCCTTGAATATTTGGAGTCCCCTGATAATTAATAACGTATAGATGAGAACACAAGACACAAAATGTTACAAACAACGAAAAATGAAAAAATCGCATCAACTAATCGTCTGTTTGAAAGATGTGTCTTAATTTTGTGATCTTTCCACACAAAGAAATGAAATATCTGTAACAATGATTTACTGATTTGGATGAGCAATGCAACGAAGCAATGAGGAGAAGAAAAGAATGATTGCTATGAATACCAATAATAACTAACTCTGCTGCAAGCTATAATACAGTGAGCTACAGACATAGTAAAGATTATGTTCTAACAAATAGTATATCAAAATTTAGTTAAACAAAATTAAATAGTGGACTTGACACTTACGGTATTATTTTTTAGGACATGGTAAACATCCTCTTCACTCCACAGTCTACTACGCTTTCCAGGCTCTTCAAAGCATTGTTGTCGTACAATTTCCCAACCCATTTCTCGTAAGAGATCGTGCATCACCAGTTTGTTTTCTTTGACAGTTACAAGAGATTTGTCTATTAAACTATCTATTCCGGCTTTTACATGGGAACGATGAACACCAAGTCTGCATTCTACAAAATTTCTACAATTCACCCCCAAACTTAAGAAAAAACATACAATATCAAGGAATATAGCCTTCTCTACTACATCCAGTCCGTCAAAACTTATTTTTAATATGTTGTGGATTCTTTCGTTGGGAACCTCTTTAAGTTTATTCAGCTCAATTTCCCAATTTTCTCTTATCCTTGAACGAAGGAAGGACCCTAAGACCTTTAGAGCTAACGGGTTCCCTTTCGCATAGTTTACCACTCTTTGTGACAACATTACATCATCGGCTGTGGGAGAATTTCTCTTAAAAGCATTCAAATTAAAGAGCTGAAAAGCCTTATCAAAAGCTAATCCCTTAAGTTCATATATTTCATCAGCTCTATCCCTAAGCACTTGTGCGTCTCTTGTTGTTACAACAATTCTACTTCCAGCTCCAAACCAATGATGATCTGCAACCAAAACTTCTAACTGCTCCGGATCATCCACGTCATCAAGAACAACAAGCACCTTTCTACGGCGTAGTCTTTCCTTGGCAAAAGAGGTAATGGCATTTAGATCCTTTTCCTCCAATGACTCAGAAAACAGTTTTTTTCGCAAACCTTTCAGCCCATCATGCTTTCCTGATTCTTCCCTAACATTTTCAAGAAAGCAACAACCTTGAAATCTAGAGGATAGACGTTTAAATATAACACGAGCAAGGGTTGTCTTACCAAGACCACCCATTCCCCAAATCCCTATAACGCGTACATTTGTTGACTCGTTGATGCATAACAGTTGTTCCATTTCCTCAATGCTTTTATCAATTCCAACAAGGTCTTTGAACTCATCTTCACTAACTGACATACCATTCAGTTTCTTCAGAATGCCATTCACAATTTCCTCAACAAATTCAGACTCGGTTCTAACACATACATGACGGAAAAATAGTAGTCAGAAAAACAGAATTGAAATGAGACTGTAAGGAAATTCTGATAGATTTTATCTTTAAATGGATTCTAGTGGTCTTGGATTTAGTTGTAACTAAATTCTTAATTACTTCCTTGTATCATGAGATTATTTACATTGCATTCAGGAGGCGTTTGTTTCATCGTTTCGAACTTCCTCTCAGTGATCAGGCATTTAGGACAAAAAGTTGGATACTCATTTAAAACCATGATTTTGATTGTTTTAACCCAAAATTCCGCCAACTATAGAAACACCTCTCCGTTTTTTTTTTTTTTTTTTGAAGATTTTAAACTCAATTTTGAAACCACACTTCTTAAACTTTTCATTTCAAACTTAAAAAAAAAGGTTTAAACCATCATGTTTCGAACCCACGAAGAGCCCATGAAACTCCCTCCCGACGGAAGTACTGGACGGAGCTTTTCCAAAATACTCAAATACAGATCTAAATTATGAAGTAAGTTCTAATGTATACGTAATGAATCATGATTAATTGATACTACTGTTAAAATTTTGATGCATGATACGTCTAGGAACAACACTACCATAATTCAGCAGTGCAGTTGATATATATATATATATATGATGTGTGTGTGTGTGTGTGTGTATATATTTTGCAAACCAATTAATTTTATTTATTGGTTTTAATATAACAAGGGAATTACAGAAAACTCCCCGTTTGAAAGAAATATCAGAGGATCCAACTAAGATATAAAATGACAAAAGGAAATAGAAAATATTAAGCTGAAAATTATTACCCATTGTAATTCTGTGAATCCCATCCTGCCATACTGGCAACTTCTGTCAATGCAGCCCTCCACTCATCCACCTTCTCTGTTCTCACCATGTAACGTTCTTCATGTTTTGCAAAAGCCGCTTCATAACTGTCTAGTTGTTTCCGTACATGTGAAGGATCCACATTGTAAAAAACAGGAACCACAATCTGCCCATGTTCTCTCTTACATTTGAGAATGCAGACCACTTCATCCAAACACCACGTCGAACAAGCATAATTTTCGGAGAAAATGATTATCGAAATCCTCGATCCTTGTATCGCTTTGATAAGTGCAGGTGAAATTTCATCTCCCTTTGAAATTCTATTATCTATGTAGGTCTCTATGCTCTTTTGGATCAACTTGGCATGAAGATGGCTTGTAAATTTAGAACGAGTATCCTCGCCTCTAAAGCTAAGAAATACATCATGTTTAGGTGCGGGAATGGGAGTTGAAGAAGAAGACACAACATCCATATTCAAAATCTGCAAATCTAGAAAGCAAAACGAGCAAAATCCTCCAAGATCGGGAAAAACTTTAGCAAAGCAGAATTGAAACACCTACAACTTTAGTAAGGCAAAAGTGTTGGAAATTTCTTAGAAGGCCACTGTTTAGAGGGACACACCGCCAGCCAATTACGCGCCATGACGCCTTCGACTTTGACTTTGACTTTTGCAACAACGTAAATGTCTATTCTACACTTTTCCAAAAAAAATTATTCTCACATGCGACACAATTTTTTCACCAAATTGATTTATGTCACGGGCTCAAAAACTATTTGAAAATACACCGTAATAACATAATTAAAATTTAATGTCCTGATCAAAACATCCTTAAATTAGATATGGCTAAATGTTATATTTACATAATAAGTGACTAATTTACAATTAAAAAAGCAGATCTTGTTTTGTTGATAAACAAAACATTTTTCATGTAAATTTGATATTTATGTGTCTTTATGTAAATCAAACAGGTGAAATATTATTAGTAAATGTTATGTTTACATGGTAAATGATTTATTTACAACTGACATATGATATTTACTTGTGCTTATATATAAATCAAATGGATTAAATATTATTGGTAAATAACTCAGTTATAACTAACACATGTTATATACATGTTCATATATATAAATCAAACAGATTGAATGTTATTGGTAAATGTAACGTTTACATAGTAAATACTTCATTTACAACTGGAAAAAAATAGTTACGTTCGTGTGTAGAACATTTACCATGTATTTACCGTGTAAATGTGACATTTACCTCATGAATGTAAAAAGAACATTAAGGATATATTTGGTATTTTTAAATATAGTGTGATGATTTAACATGACATTCTCTACATTTTTTGTGGCATAAATAAATCCAAGCTTTATTTTTGTGACATATATATAAAAAGCTCAATATTTAATGGAATTGCGTCTATAGCCAATACCTTAGGCCTTCTCCAATCCAACTCAGATTTGTAGGTTAAACTCCATTTTAGCGTTGATGCTGTCTCCAATGAAACGCCAATTACTCACGCCAAATTGGTGAGATGAACAGAAGCATGCCAAATTTGGCGTGTCATTGTTCATCCACATCGTTTGGCATTTTTAAGTTTTTTGATTTATAAAAAACCTCTTCAACTTAAATTTATAGTTTTTTATTTTTGACCCTAGCTTCAAAGTTTTCAACAATTAATTACCTTTTTGCTACCAAAAAATCTTTTATGTCCCAAAATTAATTACATAGACAAATCAAGGATAAAGATGCTCACATTGCGTTTCGTAATGTATTAATTGATCATTTGTAGTAGGAGTATTCAAATTTGTAGGATTAAATGAACACACATATATATTTTTCACTTTTGTGTTTATGTTTAATTATAATATGTAATGTTTGGTTCATATTTTTTTAATGTAATTTCGTTTTATAATGAATATATTAGTAGTTAATGGGTCATTTTAGTTTTTTTTTTTTTTTTTGGGTATAAGCCCCCTAGTCTTCTGAGCTATATTAAACCCTGACTAATCTGGAATTAAGCTGGGTTGGATCCATATGGGTTTCTTGTCACCTAATCCCACAAATCATTTTAGTTATTAAATATATATTTTTTGTTTATTAATTTCAATAACTTCGTTAATTAATAAAAAAAATATTAGTGGATCAAAACGTAAAAAGATAAACTTGGGCATTATTGGTAAAATAAACAAATAGTAGGGAATCAATAAGAAATAATATAAAAATAAGATGAAGTAGAATAAACCAAGAATATTTTTTTGATGTTAAAAATGGTGTAATAGATTGAAAATGAAGTTACTATGATATGATTGGTACATTATTTTGGTGTAAAAGTTACACCTTTTTAGTGTTGTGGATTGAAAATGCCTTTATAATTATGGGAAAGTTTATGGAAAATACAGATAAAGGCGGAAGACACAACTGTTAATTTATTTATTTAACTTTTTTTTGGTAGCTTTTTAGATGTAATTTAACTAGAACAGCCCTAAGAACGTAAGGTTGTACAAATCAATTCGTTTGTCACTTGTGGACATAACTACGATCAGATCAACATTGCAAGGAATAAACTTGAAGGATAATCTTTGCACTTATGAAAATGCAAAGTGAATTTTGTATTTTAATTAATGAGGAACATTTGTAAAGTGAAAAATGCATATTGATTTTGAAGATGGAAGAAGGTAAAAAAATATATATATTTTTTTTTCCACGAATATGGGTATAGTTATATATATATATATATTATTGACATAGGCTAATCAAAATTGTACTTAATAATGATTGAGTAGGCTAATCTTAGTTTTTTTTTAAGTTTAATTGCTTTAGAGGTATTTTAAGTATGACTTAAAAACATAGGATATGTTTTAAGCATTTTTGTAATAAGAGAATATAACATTTCATTTAAAATTAAATTATAATTAGTGTGTAAACATGGTAAATTAGTATACCAAACTAGTTTAATTTATTTTTCTTCAATTTGCTATCATTAACATATAAAATAATTTTTTTATTTCCTTCAAATTTTACCATTTGGAAATTCCCTTCAAACAATCTTATAAAATATTTTCAGATATTAAACTTTTATTTAATTTCACTATAGTCCACATATTTCAATTAATCCCTCTTGAAACCCAACTTTTGCAAAACTTCAAAAGAGCCCCTATTCTCCACAACTCAGAATTCACGTGCTTCTCCCTGCCTAGCGAATCCAAGTACCCAAATTCCTCCTTTGAGATTCCAAAGAGCCACTCCTTTCTTAGACAAAGGCCTAAATACTCGATTCTTCCCTAACCTCTCCAACGTCTCTCTCACTCTCTTCCTTTCTCTTTCTTGTTTTAAAAAAATTTGATGGAGAGATGTGTTCAGAATATGGATAAATTCCAATTTCCCTTCAAGATTTAATTCAAGCAGAAAAGTAAAAATGAACACCAAGAATTTTATCTCATAGAAACCTTTCAATTTGAAAGGGAAAAACTATAGCACACAGAGTGAAGAACTTCTACTATAAAATAATGAGTATATAATAGTCTCTCAAGTTTACAACAATTACTTGAGGTATACGTACAAAAATAACTCACATTCTTACGAGGTGCGGTAATCTCACTATTTTTCTTTCACACTCACTAAGTGTGATAATCTCCCAAAAACTCTCTATGAGATATTAGCTCTCAGTCTCACAGGCACTCCCAATTTTTTTTTTCTCTCTGTAGCTTCCATTCTTGGCTGCTTCTCTAAGATGCATCAAATGAAAGAGAGGGGGAGCTCTATTTATAGAGCCCCCTTATACAACACTTCTTTGCATTTGAAAGCAAATGCTTTCATACTTCCTCTTTTTTTATTAATTTAATGTTATTGTTTGCCGCCTACTTCAGTTGAAAAATCCATTAATTCTCTGCTTTTCAACCTATTTGTAGAAGAATTGACTGCAAGTTGTCATCAATTTAGACTCATCCCAACAAGCTTGGAATACAATTCAAGCTTATATCGAGGGACCACCTTCGTCAGCATGTCTACTGCATTCTTGTCGGTGCTAATCTTCTGCGCGTGGAACAACTTCTTTTGAAATGCTTTATATATCCAATGAAATCTAACGTCAATATGCTTCATCCTGTAATGGTAGATAGCATTTTTGCTAAGATCAATTGGACTCTGACTATCGAGTAAACCACATATCCATCTTGTTTTAAACCTAAATCTCGGAGAAAATTCTTTAGTCATAACATGTCTTTTCCCACTTTTGTAAGTGCTATATACTCAGCTTTTGTTGTAGATAGAGCAACACATTTTTACAGTTTGTACTGCCATGATACAACTCCCCCTGCAAAAGTAAACAAGTACCCTAATGTAGACTTTCTGCCATCAAGATTACTAACCATGTCTACATCCACATATCCTTCCAAGACTTGTTTCCCTTTCCTTTAGATGTACCCCTCAGATATCTAAAATCCACTTAATAACTTCCTAATGCTCATTGCCTAGATTTGATAGAAAACGACTTATAACTACTACTGTGTGAGCAATATCGAGCTTTGTACAAACCATCGCATATATCAAACTTCCAACAGCTAAAGAGTAAGGAATAGCTAACATCTTCTTCTTCTTCTTTTCTTTTGAAGAAGGACACATCTACTTGATGAGTTTGAATTGACCATCAAGATATTAAAACTGGCTTTGCTCCTTTCATGTTGAATCTTTCAAGTATCCGTTCAATGTAGTTCTCTTATGATAGTCATAACCTTTGAGACCTTCTATCTCGGATAATCTCTATTCCCAACATTTGTTTAACTGGGCCCAAGTCTTTCATGTCGAAGACTCCAAAGAGTTCTTTCTTCAGCTAATTGATTATTTTAGCATCTTGGCCAATTATTAATATGTCATCAACATAGCAAATTTCTCACTAAGAAATTGCTTGATGTAGACACAAAAATCTATTACGGTTCTCTTACACTCTTGATCCATCATAAATGATCGAACGTCTTATACTATTGTGGAGCTTGTTTTAAGCCATATAGGTTCTTTTTCAACATGCTGACTAGATGTTCTTTTCCTTTGACCTCAAAACCTTTAGGTTGCTGCATGTAGATTTCTTCTTCTAAATCTCTATAAAGAAATACAGTCTTCACATCCATCTCTTCAATCTCGAGATGTAGGCTGGCTGCTAATCCCAAGATTACTCTAATTGATGATATTTTCACCGCCAGATAGAAAATTTCATCAAAGTCAATTCCTTTCTTCTGTTTGAAGCCCTTGATGACTAATCAAGCTTTGTACTTTACCGGATTGCCATGTCCATATATTTTAATCTGAACACCCATTTGTTCCTCAAGGCTTTCCTGCCTTTTGGAAGTTTTACTAACTCATAAGTGTTGTTCTTCATAAAGGAATTCATTTCTTCTTGCATGGACTCCATCCACTTGTCTTTGTCTTTATGAGCCATTACTTCTTGGAAGCTTTTTGGCTCCCCCTTTCAGTAAGAAGGACAAAATCTAATGGCGGGTATCTTATGGACGATATTAGATTTTTGGACGATATTAGATTTTTGGTTGACCTTCTGAATAGTTGCTCGCCATTCTCTGATTCTTGATTCTACTCCCCCCGATCGTTATCCTCTTGTGCTAGTACATCTTCAGCATCATCATCATCAGCAGGCAATTCTAAATTTTCAGTTGCTTCTTGTATTTCTTATCCACCTGGTAATTGTTGTTATGGACGAATTAGCTCAATTGTAGCTTTTTTAGGTTGTCTTTCTTCTTCACCTGAATCTACGATTGTCTGGTTCTTATGGAAGACCACGTCTCTACTCCTTATGATCCTCTTCTTCACTAGATCCCAAAACCTATACCCAAACTCTTCATCTCTATAACCAATGAATATACATAGAAGTTCCTTATCATTGAGCTTTGATCTTTGTTCCTTTGGCATGTGCATAAATGCTTTATACTCGAATACCTTTAGATGAGAGTAGGAAACATCTTTTTTGGTCCTTACTCTTTTTAGAATGTCAAACTTTAAAGGAACTTATGGAGACCTATTGATTAAGTAGCATGCGGTCTATATAGCTGCTCCCTAGAAAGGCTTCGGTAGATTCTATAATTTCATCATGTATCTAACTCTATCTATAATGGTGTAATTCATCTGTTCTGCTATACCATTATGCTGAGAAGTACCATGTACCATCTTCTTATGCCAGATCCTATGTTTAGAGTAGTAATTTCTAAACTCATAGGAAGTATATTCGCCTCCATTGTCTAATCGAAGGCATTTTCGCTGCTTCCTTGTTTCTCTTTCTACCATGGCATAGAATTGTTGAAAAAATCTAAAATTATGATATTTAGTTTTCAATAGATACACACAAACTTTTCTAGAAGCATCATCTATGAAAGTTACAAAATATCTAGCTCTTCCTAAGTACTCAGCTTCTATGGGACCACAAACATCAGAGTATACATGTTCCAATATTTTTTTTTCTTTTAGTAGAAGAATTTTTAAATGAAACTCTATGTTGCTTTCCAAATAAGCAATAATCATAGCAATCAAATAAAGTACCTTTCTCCAAAGGAATAAACTTTTTCTTTGTAAGGTGTTAAAGCCCTTTTTCACTCATATGGCCAAGTCGCTAGCTATAGATTTAGTGAAGCATTGACTACTACATTTACTCTGTTCACGCAAGCCTTCCCATCGATCTTGTACAATGTACAACAAAGCTTTCCTTTTATGACGATCATCAATCCTTTGCAGAGTTTCCATTTCATGTTGCCGAAGTGACTTTAGCACCCTTGCTCATCTAAGGCATTCACTAAGATCAAATTAAGGTGTAAATCTAGAACACACCTTACATCTTTTAATGTCAGCTTATAACCAACATTCATCTAAATACTTAAATCTCCAATTCTGACATTTTGTCTTCACATTACTAACATCACCAACTTTGTAAGTGGTAAACATCTCTCAACTAGAGTGATGTCGAAAGAAGCTCCTAAATCTACCACCCACTCGACCATGTTATCACCAACATGCAAACATTCATCAGCAAGCACTATAGCTACTTCTTCTTCTATAGCTACTGTTGTATTCGTGTTGTTGTCACTACCATATTTCTTTTCATTGGCTTCCTGCAGCTCTCGCTTCAAATACGATAATTCTTCTTCATGTGGATCTTCTTCCAACAACGAAAATAGCCATCATTTCTGTTTGTGGATTTTGATCTTCCTGTGGACTTGTCATTCCCGTTCCTCCCTCCTTTATTTTGACTTCTGCCCTTATTTTCTGTAACAAAGGCTTGAGTATCCACACCTCGCTCCTTGTTTTGCTTCTCAAATAATGCTAAGGCTTCAGCACTAACTGCATACTCTAACTTATTCTTTCCGCAAGTAAGAATGGTAATGAGGTGATCATACGACGAAGGAAGTGTCATCATAATAAGTACAGCATTTTCTTCATCGCTAAACTTTGCGTCAAACTTTAGTAATCGTGAGATCATGTCGTTGAAGTTGCTCAAGTGCTGCAGTATATCTACATTGTCCAGCATCCATATCCGATACAGCTCCTTCCATAAGTAAAACTTATTTGATAGATTCTTTGACATGTATAATTTTTCTAAAGTCTCCTAGGTATCTTTAGCAATCTTGCACTCCTTGGATTTGATATTCTACAAGATAGCATCTGAGAGATTTAGACGAATTGTACTAGTCATAATTTTGTCCATCTGTTCCCAATCTTCATCCGTGACCGTACTAGGCTTATTCTCTTTGCCTAACAGAGTCTTATGAACATTTTGTTGAACAAGGGGATCTTTCATTTTCATTTGCCAGATAGAAAAATTGCATGCTGTTGAACTTCTTGATCTCTATTTTCTGGCCTGTCATGTTGCTGTAGTAATTGTATTTTGCTATAGTAACCATGGCTGCTACAGGAATTGTGTCTTCTACACTACTACAGGAACCACACTGCTACAGGAACCATATTGCTATGTTGCGGCTCTATTCACTATTCATGAACAGTATCATTGCAAGCAAAATCTGCTCTTTCGGGGGCTCCAATCCAACATATTCTAATACTAGTTGTTGAGAATATGGACAAATTTTAATTTCCCTTCAAATTTTAATTTAAGTAGAAAAGTAAAAATAAACACTAAGAATTTTATCTCATGGAAAAACCTTTCAATTTGAAAGGAAAAACCACAGCACATGCATAGAGAAAAACTTCTACTATAAAATGATATGTAATAATTTCTTAAATTTACAATAATTACTTAAGATACACTTACAAAAATAACTCTCACACTTATAAAATGTGATAATCTTACTATTTTTTTTTTTCATATTCAGTAAGTAAATGTGATAATCTCCCAAAAACTCTCCGTGAGATATTATCTCTCACAAGAACAGAAGAACTCTTTTTTTTTTTTTTTTTCAACCTGTAGCTTCTATTCCTTAATGCTTCTTTCAGATCTATCGAATGAAGGAGAAGAGGGAGCTCTATTTCTAGAACCCCCTTATACGCGTCATGGGGCACCGAATTCGGCGCCCCTTCCTTGCATGTGAAAGCAAATGCCTTCACACTTCCTCATTTTTTATTAATTTATTGTTATTGTGAGCGCCAAATTGGGTGCCCACTTTAGATGAAAAACCCATTAAGATGCAACCCTATACTTGTCTAGAAAAACTCAAGGAAAGATCATACCTCCATGGCTACACTCTAAGAATTTTCAATGTCCAAATAGTAGCTGAGTTTCTAAGGCTTTTTATAAGGACACAAGCTAAGATTCTTTCTCAAGACAAGTTTAGTTCTTTACACAATCCTCATTCCGAAATTAGTTTCCAAATTTCTTCTATCTTTCTCCCTAGAGTTTCTGGTATTGAACATAGTCATTCTTTGAACATTGGTGGGCGAAAACCTGACTTGAACCTTTAAAACAGCGAGCATTTGTAAATCTAATTCTATATTCATGTTAGGAACATGTTTAGTAACTAAACTCGGTTTCCCCATCTGCATATCTAATATTTTCCATGATTTAGAGCCAAGAAATCAGAAATTGTGCATTCTTTTGCAAGATTTGTAAAAATCTTAGTTTATTGAATTTAAATGTGAATTGGGGCAAGAAAATATAGGAGCAATGTTTGGCTATGTCTTAGCATGTTTATTTTGATGTTTTGAACCATATTAGAGCACTAAATGCTGATTTGGAGTGGAAAACCAGAGTTGGAAATGAGACAGGGTACGAAGGAGACGAACTGGGTAGAGCCCAGTTCTGAGAAGGAGCGGTCGACGGTCGATGTTCATTTTGATGAGTTTAACTTTCCTTACTTTATATTGTTCTCTTCTCTTCCTTGCTGGTCCTCTTCTTCTGATTCCAGGGTTCTAGTTTCTGCTTCTATTTCTATTTCTATTACTATTACTATTTGTCCTGTACTCACTTATTTTTTAATCCTGTGTATACTCTAGCTGGCACAGATATTTCGTCACTGTCACATACTACCTCTGCTCCTTCCTCCACTTCTTTTCAATTAGCTGACCAACAGGCTTCATTTCTCTCTTATCCAGCTGTTACTAATGATATTTGTCCAGCTATTGATTTCGTTTTGTCTAGTCAAGTTTTTGCACCTGCAGCTGTTGGCAACACATGCTATGAATACCAAATCAAAGTGTGGTGTGTTCTAACCTAAAATCTATGTTGCTTCTGTTGAACCTGCCACAGTTGGCGATGTTCTACAACATGAGCATGGGAGATCAGCAATGAATGATGAATTTTCTGTTTTGATCAGAAATGGAACTTACAGCTTAGTTCCCTTACCTGTAGGAAGGAAGGCCATAGGTATAAGTGGGTGTTTAAAGTCAAAGAGAACACAAATGGGACAATCAGTAAGTAGAAAGCAAGGTTAGTTGCCAAAGGTTTTCATCAGGTTGCTAGTTTTCAATTTAATGAGACATTTAGTCCCGTTGTGAAACCAACAACTATTAGAGTGGTTCTCACTATTGCTTTGCAAGGGGATGGACTGTGAGACAATTAGACATAAATAATACTTTTCTTGATGGAGATTTGCGAGAGGAGGTTTATATGCAACGCCCTCAGTGATTTGTTGATGTCAAGAACTCAAGTTTTGTGTGCAGATGACATAAATCTTTGGACAGCCTCAAACAAGCTCCTAGAGCCTGGTTTGAAAGCTTCATCAGACCTTACTGACACTTGGGTTTTTGTCTGCTAAATAAGATCAATCTCTTTTCATGAGATTCACACCCTATCATTCTATATTCATCCTACTATATGTAGATGATACATTGACAATTGGGAGTAGCACATAAGAGATACAGTTTCTTGTTCAACAAGTGAACCAAAATTTGGCTTAAAAGGATCTAGGGGTAGTGGATTATTTCCTTGGAATCCAAGTAAGCCACATAACAGAGGGCCTACATTTGTGACAGACCAAGTATATCAAGGATTTGCTGTGGAACACAAAGATGCAATTTGCTGAGAGCAGTGGTACACCTATGACTACTGGACTTAGATTATCCAGTTATGGCAGTGATGTTGTGGAAAATGTGCAGTCCAGTTATGGCAGTGATGTTGTATGGTAGTGTTGTGGGAGCATTACATTATGTTATCATTTCACGTCCAGAGCTGTCATATAGTTATAAACCGGGTCCGGTTTTTCAGTTAATGCAAAACCCCTTAGAAGTTCATTGGAAAGCAGTCAAAAGGGTACCAAGGTATCTAGCTGGAACTTTGTCCTACGGTTCGCATATGAGGAAGTCACATCAGTTAAACTTGGCACCCTTTTGTGATGCAGATTAGACCATAGATCCAGATGACAGGAGATCTACCATAGGCTATTGTGTGTTCTTAGGTTCCAACTTAATTTCTTGGAACTCAAAGAAGCAACACACAATTTCCACAGAGGCTGAATATAGAAGTTTGGCTAACGTTTGTAGCAAAACTAAGCTGGCTTACTTCTGTACTGAGTGAGTTCAAAAGTTGAGACAGAAAAAGTTCCAACAGTGTGGTGTGAATCTTAACACTGTTTAGAACCATGTTTTAATTTTCAAAATTTCAAAAAATAACATTGTTAATAAAAAAATAAGTTTACCAAGATAAATAATTAATTGAACAAGTCAAACATTTACAATTTTGCCACATAAATACACGATTTCATCGAAATAAATGATTGATCTACTAGCTATTTGCCTAAATACTTATAAATTATTCTATTTATGAAGGTGGCTATCTGTGTCGCCCACTGCAAATGTTTTCTTTATGACTCGGCATTTTGAAAAGAAAAATAAAAGTACGGAAAAGGGCAAGATATTGAGTTTTACTTAAAGTGATGAGCAAGAGGAGCACGACCAAGAATTCCAACTTCTTGTGTGAAGGCTTCTCCCTATTTCAGAATTTGGTAAGGCAGTAATTAACAAGAATGAATGATGATTATGGCTTCTACTATGGCATAATTACAAGGAACTTGCGCCCGTTTATATAGATATTTATTTATAGGAAAATTCAATGAAAGAAGGTTGGTCATTAATGAAAGCATCACGATGAACTTTATCAATTTGCATATATTAATGTGTATATGATGCAATTGATTTGGTTAAATGATTTATAGGATCACATTGAAATTGTGAATTTTAATTTAATCTAGACAAAATATAATTTCTTAAATGTGGGTTGATGTCAGATTGGAGTCATTGACTCTTTTTCTTTTTAATAAATTGCACAATTTGACTTATTTTAAAGAGGTATATTAAAACGTGATTTAGTTATCAAACTACCCTTATATTGTTATTTTTTAATTTTTATTTTTGTATCCCTTGAGTAACTGAGTTGTTTTTATCATGTTTTTGGATTTGATAATTCTAGGCAGTTACTAAGTTTCCCTATTGTTCTCACAGTTGTTTTCTATTTAAAATTAAATATGTACATTCAATATAAAAAAAATCATCAAATCCCATCTCCATTTTTTTTTTTTTAAGAAACAATGATAAATGATTTCCCATGTTATAATTTCAATATTGCTCTCATGTAATACGTGCACTTAATATATTACGTTCACTTCATAGTCCGTTTGGAAAAATGACACAAAATATCTATTTTAAAAACCTCGAATCTGAAAATATCTACTTTTACTGAATGTTACAAATATATATACCTACTTTTAAAAAATATGGAACCATGATAATGGGTTTTTTTTCCCTTAATTATACAATATATTTGAATGAAACATAGAAAGCTTCCCATTTTCCGAAAAACAAAATGAAATATTTTATTTTATTATACCAGCATTTGACTTCCATTTTAAAGGTAACAATAAAAAAAATAAAAGAGTGATTCCTTGTTTCCTGATCTTTTAGTGATATTTGTTATAAAAACTAACAAATACAAAAACAAAGTAAGAGAATTTAGAGAGAAAATAGAGAGAGAAAGTATATTAATCTTTTAATTTCGCATACAAAAATAGGCAAGAGAATGAGGTATTTATAAAAAAAATTTCATGTGCTACAGTACCTGCTATAGTACCAGCGATTGCTAAGTAGCCTAATTGCTACAATATCGTAGATTGCTACAGCAATCATAGTCAAACATTGCTATAGTAACTCAGTAGTATTTGAGTTTACTATTTACATTGATGTCATTGCTTACTTTAGCAAAAGATATACAGATCTAATCTTGGATACTGATTCTTGGTTGATATACACAATTAATTATTCATAACAAGATTTCTTTTTTAAAAAATTTCTTTATTGGATGCTAACTATTTCATCTGAGGGTTAAAATTTCTTTACACGTCTCATTATAGACGTTCACGTTAACAAAGAAAACTATATTATATTAAAAAATAACGTCCTATACTTGGACATTCTTTTAAGTAGAGGGTGATTTTTATACTCAAATGTTACAATTTAAGCTCTTTCTATTAATTTAGTATTTTACATTGGAGATGCTCTATATTATCCCCTATATAAATATTTGTATTTTGATATCAAGCAATTTACATTATTGATCCTTCAACCCTTTAATAGTTGATACTTTGACCTTCATTCTTCGAACTTTAACAGAACGACTCATAAACTATCTAAATGTTAGCAATCTAAGAGTTTCATTTAAGTCTTGTTGTTCCAATGGTTATTGTTTTTATTAATCGTGCAATACAAATTTAGACAGATGTAAAGAATCTGGTAATTTATTTAAAAAATTATGATAACAAATGAGATTGAATTTTTATGACACCACATCATCAATTACGATTAAACATACCTTTATCAAAAATATCACCATTATATTGGTAATTATTGAAAACAAGTCCATTATATAGTCAATATTCATATTAATGCAATTACTAAGCCAAATAACTCGACATCTGTTATCTATATTTTTTTGGAATATTATATATATTTATTTACTTCCATATATTGTACATATGCCTGTCCAAGGACGTTAAAGCTAGAGCCCAATCTGGTGACTTCAAAAGATGATCATTGTAAATATGTTAAAAAAAAAAAAATTGAACACTCTTTAATACATGTTATTTTTTCATGTCAAGTTTACCATATATTAAATTTCGTGGTAAAATCATCATCAAAAATTATTATTTTTTTCAACATAGTCACTTTTAGAGTATTTTAATTAATATTAAAATTTTGCTTCAATAATTTTTGAGCCTTAATAATTATGAAAAAATTGATATAGCATTATAAATAACATTCCCTATTAGAGCACAAAATAACACATTTTTATGGCAAATATACTATTGTCATTGAAGATGGTTTTAGGAGGGTCGTTTGATATGCAGTAATCAGTATGAATCATGGGAAAATGATAATTGGTAATATGATTCTCAGGAAACCAATATTATCACATTTGGTTATATACAAGAATCTTCTATTAGATTCTTAAGAGTAATATATTACTGTATTGTTTGCACATAAAAATCTTGTATAATTGACAAAAATAATTTGTAGTATTAACATTAAACGTATCAATATAGTATATTAGTACTAATATTAAATAGTAATAACAATATAAATATAAATAATAAAATTATATTATTTAAATTATCATTATTATTAAATAATTATTATTTTATATTAATATAATACCATATTTATATTGTATAAAAATATTAATTTATAATAATCATAGGATTATTATTTAACAATATATTAATATTAAAATGTTGTATATAATATATAATATATTGATATGAATATACATAATAATTAAACTATAATTCTTAATAATATATTAGTATTCATATTAATATTAACATTAGATAAAAATATTGTTATAAAAGTTAAACATGTTTAGTTATATTTTATATTTATTATTATTATAGTATTAATATAATTTCATATTGATATTACTATGAATATTAATTTTATACTATTAATATTGATATTATACTATTATATTACTATGAATATTAATTTTATACCATTCATATTGATATTATACTATTATATTTGTATTATTATTGTTAATGTTATTATTATCATTATTATTATTATTATTTTATATTGATATAATATTTTTATTTATCTTGTATGATAGAATTAATTTATAATAATAGTATGAGATTACTTTTGTTTTATTTATTTTATTTTATAGTATTTATATATATATTATAACTAATATTAATTAATAATAATATATTACATTTAAATATTGTATGTGTAATAAATTATATATTTTTATCATTATTGTTGATGTTATTATTATCCTTATTATCAAATTATTATTTTATATTGATATAATTTTTATATTTATATTTTATAAAAATATTAATTTATAATAATAATACTATTATTATTTAATAATATAATTATTCTAAAATTTAATATAATATATGTTATGGTAAATAATATACAATATATGAATATGAATACAAGTAATAATAAAAATATAATTATTTATAATAAATTGTTATTTTATATTAATATTAACATTAAATAATAATATTAAGTTCTGATAATACTATAAACATTTAATAAAATTTATATTATATTATATTATATTATATATTTATCATCATCATAATCATCATGGAAGAAAAGGTGAGACTCCATGGTTTGGATTCTTAGGGGTATGAATATCATCTTTTTGGATTGAATTTAAATTACCCTAAAAAGAGATAAAGTAAATCCTATGAGATTGAGTTTCTAAAGAATCTAAAAAATTATAATTTTTGTACAAAACGTAGGAATCATGCATTCCCACCCTCAGATTTATTGCATATCAAATGCTTCTAGAGGTTATATAGATGTGTATAGCTGTATATACAAGTATATTACAAAACCATTTCGTGAGTATATAATTGACAATGGGCACCATTGGGTGAAGGTGACATGGTAGCAAAAGAATGACCTATTAGGGCTTTCTTTTCTATTATTTACAAATCAATTTGCCTAATTCCCTTTTTGATTAGCAAAAAAAAACTGATAATAGGTATATATTTTAGCTCTACATTAAATATATTCAACATTAATCTATACATCTCAACGGTGACCTCTTGTACCATTTGGAATGCAGTATCCATAAGATGTATCTCATTATTTACAACTCCTATAATTTAATTAAGCAAAATAAACAACATTACTTAACATAACAACATGCGATCAGAATTGAACTTCCTACTAATCAGCGGCCAATTCAACGCAGTACTCCACACCAGATTCCTTTCCATCACGAATATTAGCCTGGCAATAGACGTACAAGGCAGTATTCGCGGCCATTTCATAGAGCTTGAAGAGCATTCTAAGACCAGAAAACTCCACAACTTGAATAACAAGAAGAATCGATATTACCCTACACGTCCAATTATTCTCATCCGGGACGGGACAAGTACTATACCAACAGAACACTAGATACAAAAACCCGAAAATCAGAGACAAAGAGAAGGCGAGCCATCTCCTGCCCTTGATCAAAGTCCGACTCCGTATCAGGGCCTCGAAACCCCAAGTCGATTCCGCCACAACAACCACGGAAACCAGAGCCCAATTCACTTGTAGATGTATCACAACCAACACTAAAAGAACCACCAGAAAGGCGCCGAACACGATAAAAAAAGGGGACGAGACCCGAGTCTGAAACCCTAGCAGCGAGGCACCGCCGATCACCGCCATGAAAAGGACTGCGAAGACGACACCTAACAAGAAAACTAATGCGTGGGAAAGAAGGGTGGTGGCGAGAAGTGGGAAGAAGGAAGTGGCTATGGAGTTGAGAGCTGACTTGGGCTTGATGGCTTCTCCATAGAAGCCGTGGAAGGCAGTGTAGGTGACTGATCCCACGGCGCAGACATAGAGGGTTGAGTTGAAGAGAAGGAAAACGAGAGCAAGCAAAGCGGTGGTCCGGGGAGTGATGGTGGATTGGTGATTATCATGATGATTATGATCAGGAGAGTCAAAGGTGGTAAAAATTGGATCAAGGAAGGTTGAGGAAACGGCGTCGGATAAGAGAGATTGGAAGATGGCGGCGGTGAGGAACGGAGGGAAGAGGAAGAGGAAGCCAAGGGAGAAGAAGCAGCGGGGTTGGGATATGATAAGCCGCGGTGACTCGGAGAGTACACTGCGGAGGCTAATTAGTATCGTTGGTGAAGTCGCCATGTGTTGAGCCTGATCGGAAATGAAGGAAAGGAGGTATGTTGGAATTGTTCAACTCTATAACCTATATGAAAGGGTGACAATAACTTGTCAAAAGTTTGTAATTTATTTTATCAATATAAAACGAAAATCAGAAAACTTGTATATATTTTTAACGTAATTTTCTTCCTTCTGCACAAAATACTACTCGTTAATCCTTGTGTATTAATTCACTATTGCTTGGTGCCAAAACACGCAAAAAGCCTTGTTATATGTTGAAAGGGGTAAATAATGCTATATGAAAAGCTTATTTTATACGTGTTTCAAGTTTTCACAGTGAGATTTCCTTACATAATATTGAATTATGACGACTATTACTAATAATAATAATAATAATAATAATAATAATAATAATAATGAAAGCTTGCTTAAATTAGATTGTGGAATTTTCAGTTTCATTGGTGGAAAACTTAAGTCTTAAGTTTAGGATATAACCTCCCCTCAAAAAAAAAAAAAAGTTTAGGATATAACCTGATCCAGAGTATAACCTGACCCACCCCCCGAACAAGAAGAAAGATCAACGTTTGACCTACTCAAGTCGTTATCTACAAATTAATATAAAATGCACATATTTTTTTTCTTTTATTTTTTTTATTTTCCTCTGGGGATATATAGCTCAAGGCTAAATACTTTTTTTTTTTTATTTACCGGGGGAGAGCACAAACAAATTTCTTTTACCCTTATAATAATGGAAATTAGGTGAATGATCTGGACTAATTTCAATTAGATGCCCTTCTAAATTTAGGAAACGTCAGTGAAATTTCTTCAGAAATTGACAGCATAAGCTTATAGTTTGAAAAGTAAGCCCTAAAGGTATTAAGGTATCGACGCTTCTTTATGTCAGGCCGATGGCAAAAACTGCTCAGAGTATGCTTGGCAAAAACGAAGTTGAAGACGTCCAAGAAAAAATATATATATTCTGGTAGAATACCAAATATATATTCTGTTGCCTTTCTTCAACCTGTGAGTTTTGACTCTATCATTTGATGGTAAGCCTTCGGTTTTGTTATCGTTCTAGATTTACGTCTGGTTTGAAAGGGCTTTTTAAAAACTATTTTTGGTTTCCTAAATTCAAAGGTGCTTTTGGCTTCATAAATCCAAAATTTGTTTCTAGAAGTGTTTAAATAATTTACTAGAAATGCTTTTAACTAAAACCACAAAATGTAGCATTTAGAAAAACACTTTTAAAATACATAATAAAACATGTAGAGCTTTCATAAGACATTACAAACTTTATTATAATATTTTTATTACCTACTTAAAAATTTTAAAATTATTTTGACTCATTTAAGTTCTTTTAAAAATATATTTCTAAACATTTATGAAAACTACAGCTTTTACTTCTCTTCTTCTAATAGCTAAAAGCATAGACAAAAATAGTGCCAAACGGACCGTTAAAGGCTCTTGTGGTCCTAGTTCTTGCATTTATACCTTTCATTTGGGTGAATTTTTTCTCTCTTTTTTATTCAAAATCTTTTTTTTTTATAATATTTGAGTGAAGAATTTGAAAGAAGATTAGGTTGTTAATAGGTGTCATTCAGTTGAGATATGTCTATAATATCAGTTACTCCCGCTCATAATTTATTTATATATTAAAAAAGTTAAAGGCAAGAAGTAACAACCAGCCAACGTAAATCAGTTGTAGTAATCTAGTTTAAAGCTTTATATGGGGTAGAGAGTTGAGAACCTACTAATTCTGCAGCCGATTAGCCGTATGTAATCTTTCCTTTCCTTTCGTTTTCCTTTTTTTTTTTTTTTTTTTTTTTTTTTGAGAATTTGAGCAGTTAAATTAGTAATAATAATACAAATTATGAATGTCTCACAAAACGTGGAGAATGGTGTATGCCTAAAAAATGATATTGGTACCTCATTATGTACAAATTAACTATCACTATTGAGGTTTTGAATGTAGCAACATGTAGGATGTAATCCTTTTTCAAAAAAAAAAAAAAAAAAAGAGGATCATCAAAACCGAACTATATATATAATTAACATATTTTTAATTTATACTTTTTTCCTAAATTAACACATTTTATATAAACACGTGTCATTTTATAAATAAGAAATAAAGCTTAGGGGTGAGATTGAACTAAAAACCACCCCATCCCTGTGAAATTAGACCACTAATTCATGCTTATTTATTAAGGCTAATTATATAATTGTATCCTCGAATTTTGATTATTTCTTAATTATTTTTTTGTTTTAAGAAACTTGAAAGGTCTCATCTAAATTTGAAACACTTGTTTCAATTATATCCCTTGCAAACCTTTTGGATCAAAAAATATAAAGATAAGACAAAAACACCTTTAATTAGACCGAATTGTTTTTCAAAATTTATTTTTCTTCTTGATAAAAATTTAAAAAGTATATTGACATTCAAAAATCTATTTAGGATCCTTTTTTGAAATCTGATACTTTGTTTTAAGAATTTTTATGTTTTAAATTTATGAGATATTTTTCATAACTGTTTAAAGAAAATTTTGCCATTTTGCACTATTTTTTTTTATTTATAAGTTGAAATTGAAACAAGTTTTTTTAAATCCAAAAGACATTTTCGTAGTATCTAAAAACATTGTAAAAGATTAAGAAATAGTTAAAACCAGTAGGTATAATCATATAATCAACCCTTACTATAACCATTGTCAGCAAAATTCAATTCCTTGCTTCTTAATTGACTATGGCTAACCCCATGAAAACCCAAAAAAACTGTAAGCATTGTAGTTGCTAGGGGCGGCAATACGGGTCACGACACGATCCGAAAAATGACAAGATTTTCCAAGTCTAAGTAAGGGAAATTAGAATCGGGTCAAGTTCGGTTCCACTCGAAATTGACATGGAAAAACGAGTCAATTTCGGGATGGATCTGTTTGACCCGAATAGAACCCATATTTTTACACAAGTCAATTTTGTGTCAATTTCGAGTGCAACCCAAAACAAAATCATATGTGATCGACATTTCATGTTAAAAAAATATATTTATAAATTTATTTTCCTTATCACATCAAATATAAAAAAAACACTCATAAGACAAGTGATGGGCAGCTTAGTTGATTGTAAGTCTCTCCATCCTAACCATAGGTTGATGGTTCGAGTTACGCTTAGCCCCACTCAAAAATAGGTGACATTTCCCCTCCCTTTATATCAAAAAAAAAAAAAAAAACCTCTCATGAAACCCTAAGTCCATTCGTTTCTGTTTCTTTTATGTGTCGTTCTTGGAAGCTCAAAGTGAGAACATTGATATGAAGCAAGCGATAGATGTGGATGTTGAGCATGAGGGTATGGTTGATCTCACAGGCAATGATAACAACAAACCTATGAAGAAGAAAAAGTTGAAATCAAAAGTTTGGATTTTTTTTTTTTTTTTTTTTTTTTTAAATTCTTCCCCTTGGTCCAAACAAAAAGTTGAAGAGCGCTTGCAAGAAGTGTGAACAACAATATCTTGCCTCCGGCAAATATGGGACAGGTAACATGTTAAAGCGTAATAGAACTTGTCCAACACATTGGTCGGCTGCTTATTTCTCGTGATAGTAGTTTGTCATTTGACTCTTGTTGCTTTGATTCTGGAAAATGGCGTGAGTTGGTGACTGCTTGTGCTGTTATGCATGATTTGCCATTTTAGTTTGTTGAGTATAAAGGTTTTAGGGCAGTGCTTCAATATTTGTATTCTGATGTGGAGTTTGTGTCTAAGAACATTGCTAAAACTGACACTCTTAAGTTATACCAAAAGGAAAACATCAAAATTACAAGTATTTTAAATACATGCCCTGGTCAAATTAGTTTCATATCTGATTTGTGGACTTCATTGGCTGCTGATGGATATTTGTGTTTGACTGCCCACTTTCTTGATAAGAATTGGAAGTTGTAGAAAAGGATATTGAATTTTTGTGTCACGCCATCTTCACACACTGGTATAGCACTATCTGAGAAAATGTTTTCCTTGATAAGTGGGTGGGAAATTGAGGGAAAGATTTTTAGCATCACTTTAGATAATGCTAATTCTAATGATGTGTCTATGAATATATCACAAACTCAATTGAATTCACGTGGTTTATTGCCTTATCATGGTGAATTCTTTCATTTGAGATATTTTGCCCATATAATTTCATTTGAGATATTTTGCCCATATAATCAATCTCGTTGTGTAAGATGGTTTGAAAAGTATTAAGTCGAAGAAATCCGAGATAGTATCAAGTATGTTAAAGGGTCACACCAAGTTTTTAGAGTGTGTTAAGTTAGTATCAATAGGAAGCAAGAAAGGATTGTCCAAGATGTGGTCATTAGATGCAATTCCACTTTTCTCATGCTTGAGAGTGCTCTTTTACCAATGCGTTCCAAAATTTGGAATTGAGTGATTCCAACTATAGGCATTGCCGAAGAACTAAAGAGTAGGAAAGAGTTGAGAAAATTTCAAAGTCTTTGAAAATGTTCTACGATGCCACACTTTTGTTTTCTCGCACAAAATATCCCACAGCCAACTTGTACTTTCCATCTATAATGGAGCATTACATAACCTTGAAAAACGTAATGCAATCCAAAGATGAGTACTTGATCAGTATGGTTGGAGAAATGTGGCCTAAATTTCAAAAATATTGGTCAAATTTGTAACGCCCTTAAGTAGAAGTTAACAGTTTTTATTAAATAAAATAAAGATTAAAAAATAAAAATAAATCATCAAAGTAATTTGCCCGTGACTTAAAAAAAAACTCTCAAAATAAAATAAAAATATAAACAAATAAATAAACCACAATTTAATGTAGCACTATAAATTTAATAATACAAAATTGTCATCATCCTCATTTCAACCTTCAACATATCTTAATACAGTTACAAAAAGTAACAATAGATGCTTACATTATCATGCAGATAATTCTTAATAATTGAAGCAATCCCAACGTAATATAGCTACATAGCTTCTTTAACTATTTTCTTCGAAACCACCTCACACTTAGTGAGTCCTGAAAAGATGAAAATATAAAGAAATAACGACAACATGCTCAGTAGGAAAAATCATTACTCACCTTAAAGTTTTATTCTTTATCGCATTAAACCTGCATGGTTAGTTTTCATCATTATCCAAATTATGAGATTTATTATAATCATATTCCGTGGATACTGTAGTTAATTATTACCAAGTTTCATACATATACATATATATAATTGTTATAATTCATCATTATTTCTAGGTATTCACATTCAATAGAGTATCACTCAACTTATCGAAACTCAAGTAGGTGCTTTTGATCACCCTCTAAACATTCCAAGGGTGTTCTGGCGAGGGAACATCAAGCCCCGATTTCTCACCAAGTCGATTCGTGTATACTGTGTTCTGGGACTTTCGACCTAAAGAAGCGTCATCACCTTCCCCCTATTTTACCTTTTAAGGTATTCGTGCCCAAAGACGTAACCATCGCCCTCTTCACATCTCACCGTTTCTCTATGGTTATCTTTTATTTATAGAGTTAGTCTTTCTAACATGCTTTTTAATTTATAACATGTGTCACATCATTATGTTCCTCGCTGTATAATACAGGACGGGTTCTACATTATCATCTTATAGATATAATCATATACCTTCAAAATAGTATATACATATCTTGCAATATAAAACAACAAATTTTAATTTATCAAAACCTCACAAAAGATGAGTAATAGAATCTCTACCTCTTAGTGAATACCATGCTAATATCTTCCAGCTCACAATATCAAACTCACCACGTAAGCTCCAAGTACTTCGTTATCCTACTACGCATAAAATTACCACACTTTATCTCAATTCCTAATCCATAGTCACACCGATTACCATCTATTCTACTATTCTTATTAGTGTGCCATAATCATTTATATGAAATCTTTGAAACATTTTGTAACACAAAACGGTGAAAAATATATGAATTTAGATTGTCCGATTAGCCTATCAATTAAGCTCGATCTGTCAATTGACAGAGTCCAGCCTGCTAATTAAGGCAAAATCTAGAAAACTCCAGTTTTTTGTTTTTAAAGATTTTGATCTTCAAAGCTCAATCTAACTTGTTTTAACAAATCCTAGAACATGAAAAATACATAGAAACCATAAATTATCATACCAATAAAACATGTAAATATCTTCCCCAAACTTTTATGCATAAAACATGTTTAAAATTCTGAAACATTGATTTTTACAGTACTTTACGAAAAGTGATCTAAATAGGAAATTGTTCAATCTCAAAACAAACACAATTCAATTTGCATACACACAAAAGCACAAGCCCTGATCACGAAATAAAGAACAATTATATAATCTAAACATAGCAATATAGAATAAAAAGAAGGTAAAGAAGAATTTAAATTTTTGGTTAGAAACTCTACCTTATTTCTTTGAAATTGTTATTAGGCTTGACATTTTGCTTGAAGAAAAAGATCCTAAGTTGAGATGGAACTTTTTGATCAAATTGAGAAAGTGAAAGAAACAGACGAAATAGAAAGGGGGAGAGAAAAGGTAAGTGGTGTGAAATGTGAAGAAAAATGAGTTGTCTGATATGTTTTAGGAGTCAGTGGCTTTGGACATATGAGTGAATAGTCTTATTGAAAGATTCAAAAAAAAAAAAAAAAAAGAGATAAGACCTTTGTAGGGAACCAAGGCATGTGACTTGTTTGATAAGTCTTATCTTTTATTTATTTATTTATTTTAACCATTACACATGAAGGACAATAAAGGATGGTCTACTATGACGTTTTGGTAAATATACTAAATAAGTATAGAAAATTTTCAAAAATTCTAAAAATAAGTAGAAATAAATATTGTGAAATAGATTTTAAATGAAACAAATTTTTGATTAACACACCAAAAATTAATATAATTACCTTAATACCCGTTAGGAAAATAATGGGTGTCACAAAATTGCAGCCCCATTTTAGCCATTGCACGTGTGCTTGATCCTCTATTTAAGATGCAATTCATTGACCGGCTGTTTGGATGGGTTTCCACTACTTTTTCAGTTATAAACAGTATAAAGTTCTCACATGCTACAGTAAAAAAAAATAAAATAAAAAAAATAAAAATCGCTACAGTGTAAAACTCTCACATGCTACAGTAAAAGTGGTTCTAACCAACAATTCACACCACCCTTCCAAACACCCTTTCGAGTTTTACTATAACAAAGCTTATAGACAAAATTCTTTTGAGTGGGAAACTAGAATCTCTTTTTGAGGTATACTGACCAAGGCTTGATCAAGGTGCAAATGCCTCACCACCCACTTGTAAGAAAAAAGACAATGCTAACGCAACACAAAAAATGGACTCGGATGAATCTTACTTGTTAAAGGTAATTCTTTCTTCGCAGCCCCCTATTTAATTTCTAACCATAAGTTAGTAGTTTGAAGGTCGTTTCTTATAAACTTTAATTATTAATATTGACATTTTTTATTGTAGGAATTAAATAATGTTTGAAGTGAGATTTTTTCTGCTTTTAACCAAAAATCACAATTGGAGCTTTTTGGGATGTGCTTAGGATGAAAACAAGCTTTCAATTGGACATCCTCTCCTACCAAAAGACAAATCAATGTTACTACACCGTACTTGCTGCGATGGCTGCCATTATCTTAATCATTTCCTGTGTCAATTTGTGCTTCAGAATTTGTATTTAGTATTGGCAGTCGTGTGCTTAACCAATTTTGTAGCTCTTTTAAGCATAAAACTATTGAAGTAACTGTGTTTTGAAGAGACTGGTTATATGGGAACAAAGGTAAATTTAATAGTTCATTGTTTTTTGCTCTATTTTTTTTTTTTTACATTCTATTATTTATTAACTTAAATTTACTATTTCTTGCTTAGATGGAGCCAAATTGTTAAACCAAGATATTTCAAGATGCGGTGCGGTGGACCTCACCATAAGCGAAGGGAAAATTATTAACCAAGCTTCTAACTCTAGATGTGCTTGAGTTAGAGATTTATTTTGTGCTGGGATTGATTTCAACTATTTTGCAATTGTGTTGTGTTATTTTTTGGGATTCTTTTGAACTCTTCTATTTTCATGCTTTAATTTTCTTCCAGAACTTTGATATTTAGATTGGAGTTAGAAGAAATTGAATTTATAAGAGACAAAAAGTGTGACGGATATTTTAAATTTTTGTTCACAAAAGAACAAAGGTATGAGGAGTCAAAGTAAACATTGTTTTCAATTCCTCGTCCATTTCTCTTATCATCACTTCATATTATAACCACAAACCACAATATGACCACAGATCGGTACTAAAAGCCCAGCTTGCAATTATCATAAATCGTTGTCAAAAGCGATGAGGAAAAAAAAAAAAAAGAAAAAAAAATAATTGTTTTTGCTTCACTCTCTACACTTTCCTTTATACTGAGACTTGAAAGAAGACGACGCATATTCATTATTACAAGCATCCAAAAAAAAAAATATTAGTCCCATTTGGATGTCCCTGTTACAGTCAAATCCAAAACTCACAAGCATTTCTTGGTTTTACGTTTCGTTTTTTGACTTTTTTCTTCCACAGAACCATGAGAATACAATCAGGAAATTAGAGAGAAGAGAGCGAGAGAGGCATAGCCCACCTTGAACAAAGACGAGAAGCAGTGGCAGCCGGCAGCGGAGAGGAGAACGAAGCGAGAACTCACTTCGAGAACTTACTTCGACGCATAAAAGAAACGAAAGGACTTCAGAGTTTTATGAGTGCCTTTTATATCTAATGTGATAAGGAAAATAAATTTATAAATATAGTTGTTAACATGAAATGCGGGTCACACACCGTTCAGTTTCAGGTTGGACCTAAAATTGACACCCATGTAAAAAACAAGTCAATTTTGGGGTAAACCTGACCCGACCTTAAATTTTTTTGTTTTCTGACCACCCCAAACCGTAAAGATCGTGTCGTTTTCAGTTCGTGTTGTCGTGTTGTGACCCATATTGCCTTTATTATGTCAAGATTCAACAAGATATGTTCCCCTGTAATCTAACTTTTTTAGCAAGTATACCACGATATTCACCCTGTTAATCTAAGGCCATCCAACTTCTAAAGCTCATTCTTGATTCATATGGGGAATAAAATTTCAAAAAGCGATCCAAAGTTTTTAAAGAAATTCAACGTAAGTACCTAGAATCTAATGGGGAACAACTCCTAGAATTTACCACTCTGACGTTTTGCGATATCATAATATCCACCTAGTTGAACGAAATGTGATAGAAAGGGCAAGACGCTTCGGGTGGGTTTTGAAGCAAAGCTGCTAGAAGTAGCACGCTAGCACTTCAAAAAGAGAATCAAACATTTGATGCCTCTTCTGACTTCCCATTTTCCAACCTAAGATCAAAACCACGTTGCAAAAAAAAAAAAGAAAAAAAAAAAAAGCCAAAAGCAGCTTGAACACAACATCCTTTCCTGGCTCTGCCTCAACCGTCATTTCACAGACAATAGAAGACACCATGAACAAGTAAAGAAAGATTTTCTATTGCACCATGCTCGTGTAGTCTGAAATACATGTCCATGACAGACTGAATTTTGATGCTGACAATAATTTGCCCTTAATAACACCAGCCAAAAAGATAAACTAAATATATAATAACAGTGTTCACAAGTTGCCTAATAAACTAGAAAATGGTGGCACTTAAGAGGTTCATAACTTCTAATCTAAGCACTAGGTGTAAACAAAAATCTATATATCACAACTTAAGCAAAAGCAATCAGAGAACTTTGAAGACCAATTTGATACGAGTTCCACAGCATATTCAGTTGCAAAAAAAATCATCATTTTGCTTTGCTTTACAGGCCCTAGAAACAATACTAAAATTATAGTGATACACATGAAAACAGTAAAAAATAAATAAATAAATAAATAAAAATCCACGCAAAAAAAAGAAGAGAACAATCTCGATTAAATATAACATGTAGCAAAGCAATCAGAGAACTTTGAAGACCATGATAAAGAACTTCCACACTTAAAATTCAGAATCAAAAATTTTTCATCCTTTTGCTTTGCCATTTTCAACATCCAAATCACAATCTTTACTTTTCATGTATTTTTTTTTTTTTTCATTTGGCGAACCAGAGTTGTGCACAAGAAACCTCAAATTCACTGCACAAATTCATGCCAAAAGTTGTAATTTTGCACCTAAAATACCCTTTTCTCGAAGTTTCCTTGCAAGCTAAGGACTTTAAGCAGCAAGGGGCTAGCTGGTGCTTCGCATTGCGATGATTCAAAAATTAGGATTCTAAAATCTCTGTATCAACTAGATCAACAATCGAAAACAAAAAAAAAAAAAAAATAGAAAAAAAAAACGTGAAATTGATGTGAATATACCTAAAGAGTAGACAAGTTGTAGAGTTTGAAAGTGATCTTACAACATCAGATGATTGGGGATTCAGTAAAAGCCATAGCCACATTTGGAGGGCTTTTCGAGGAGATTCAATGGCGAAAACGCCTGGGTTTTGGTGTGAGGACGGGGATTTTATAAGGGTTTTTGGCGCATTAGGGTTGGCAAGTTGGGATCCTCGTGGGGGTTGGCCTCAAAACGGTGCGTTTTACATGACCCGTTCATGGCTGTGGAGTTTTTATTTATTATTTATTATTTATTATTTTAAATTTTTTTATTTTTTTAGTTTCCTTTTTTTATTTATTTCCAGTGACGTTTTGGGTCAATTAGAAAAATATATCATTTCTTTAACATTCTTTTTTTAATCTAATCACTTGTATGAGAAAGTTAAAAACACACCATTTCTAAAGTGTACGAAGACAAAATTAATCATAAGTATTTTAGATTAGGGCAAGGTAAATAAGTGTTATCTAAAAGTATTTTGGTCTTTTTAGCTAAAAAATTGTATAAATCAAAGGAATAAAAGTAAATAATAAAACACAATTGTGATAATAAAAAAGTGATATACTACCTAATTTACTCGATGGTACTTATGAAGAAATATAAATGCCTAAATTTTTGGGCTCTTTACAAAAAAGCCATAGATTTTAAGTTTAGATTGATTTATGCCATGAAAAAAAAATTTGCAGAGAATGCTACAGCCATGTCGTCACTTCTATTAGAAAGAAAGTAAGAACGAAAAAACTAGGTTTAGTTTATTGGTATTTTAGTAAGTATATAAAATATTACTTATCCTATTATGGCATATTTTCAAATAGATTTTGAACATGTGGCATAAATCAATCCAATTATATAATGAGTGGCATATAAAATAAATATCTATTTTTGGATAAATTACATTAACATATCTTGTGTTTTTACCCAAATTATATAGACACCTGCTAGACCAAAACTAATTATTCTAACACTCTTGGATTTAATTATGTTAAGTTTTGATATAAAATGACAAAAATTCTCTTTTAATCTTAGCCATTGATTTTAAAATACCAAATCTCATCCACTCATTTAATTTTTTTTAACAAAAAATCTTAATAAGAGTTAAAAAAAAAAAGGAGGAGCCACGAGCTGTCCCCATGACCGCCATCCAACCATTTCGTCACCCACCCCCACCCCCGCCCCCGCCCCCGCCCCTGCCACCCTTAACCACACTATTGCCCACCCTTCACGTTCCCATCACCCACCTTGTTGCCTACCCTCCTTGTCCCCATCAGCCTCCCAATCGCCACCACCACCCCCCCCCACCACCCAACGACACACACACACACCTCTCTGTTGCCCACCTTCATCCCCGTTCCCTACCCTCCCTAACCCCTTCGCCCACCCTCCTCGTTCTTGGTGGCCACCTCAACACATCGCCCCCCTCCCTATCGCACCCTTACCTTGTCACATCCCCCACATCTGTTGCCTACCATCCCCGTCTTTGTCCCCAGTGCCTACCTCGTTCCCATCCCCATCACCCAAAATTGAGAGAGAATGAGAGAGATCTAGAAAGAGAGACTGAGAGAGAGGTTTTTATTTCTTAATTTATTTTTTAGGTGTGCTTTGTTATATTGTAGATAGGTTCTTTTTTATTTCTTTTTCAGGTTTTTTTATTATGTAGTTTTGATTTTAATATTTTTAAGATTTCACATCTATTTTTATTATTTTCAAAAAATATTTTTATTTGTTTTAATTTTGTTATACTTTTAAACTTTTATGAAAAAATAAAGCATTTAAATGATAATTAACTAATTTCGTAAAATCTAGCCAGTTTTTAAATACTCAAAAAAATATAAATGTATAAAAAGGTCCTATTTTATTTATTTTTGAAGAAAATTTGCTAAGAGAAAAGATCAAGAAAAATCTTTTTATGAGAGTGAAAATTATACTTTAAAGTGTGTAAAAATTAATTAAACTTATTTTAGACATAATTGCTATTTTCGGAGAAAAAGAAAAAAGCAAATTATTGTATCTTCTATTAGAGTGAAATTTATAGTGATAAGTTTATACAAATTATTTAAACTCATTTTTTATGGGTATTTAAATGTCAAAGAAGGGCAAAATTGTCATTTTAACTACATAAATAATTAAACATTTTTTTAATTGATGGAAGGGCATTTTTTGTTATTTTAAACAAAATTAACGGTAATTCATAGTCAACCCTTAGAGTTAACTAACAGAGGGAGTCTTTTTGTAATTTTTTAAACAGTTAAGAAGTGTTAATATGATTAAATTTGGTCAATGAGAGTCTCTATAATTTCGACAAAATGCATAGAATATAAGTGTAATTTATCCTTTTTATTTTTGCATTTATTTTCTACAAGCATATAAGCATTAATTTTCTCGAAGCACATGGACAAGATCCATAGGCTAAATAATAATAATAATAATAATAATTGTTGTTGTTGTTGTTGTTGAAGAAATTACGCATTTTAGTCCCACTTTGCAAAAACATGAAAATGTTAATTCAGTTAGAAATTTCATGCGTTTTTCCTTTACCATGAATCAAGTAAAAATTTGAGCCTCTTTGATATCAATACATAGGCCTAACATTTTATATAAAAAATAAATAATATCATTGATAATAACATTATTTTTTATTATTTTCTTTCCGTGTATTACTAAGATTATTATAGTAAGTACAGTAATTGGCACAAATCACTATTAACTATTTTGCATTATATGATGAATGTGACAAGGAAATTACATCGTCTACATGGTGTCTTCAGATTTAGGATCAATTGTGACTATTTGGTTTATTGCTTCTTAATATTGGGAGAATTGATATTCCTTTTGTACATCATGTAACCATAACCTACCGTACATTGTACATTTCACATCAATAGAAAATTGGCAAGGTCATTCACAAAATCTCCAACTTCTCTTAATTAGTGAGAGGGAAAGGAACAGAATGGAAATGTTGCAGAAACAATAGTATAATACCATGGGACAGAATGCATGACCAATTTCTCATAATAATAATAATAATAATAATATAGAAACCCAAACCCAAACCCAAACCAATTGATTAAGACACTGAAAATAAATCCATACACAAAAGAATCAAGGAAAAAGGAAAGGTTTCTAGTCAATGAAATACATGGCTAACACTGAAACCAATGAAACAAATATTGCCACAAGAAAATACTTGACGCATCTAGCCAACGCCCCCCTTGAGTCTTGAAGCTTTGAGACTTTGCCATCACAATTATCTACAGAACTTGAGTCGCTCACACCCTCTTCACATGAAGATTCTTCTTCTTCTGATGCTGCTGCTGCTGATGATTTATCCAACTGATTCAGTCAAAAAAAAAAAAAAAATCAGCACAAATTATCCACATAATTGAAATATTTACCATGATAAGAATTAAGAAAGGGACAAAAGAATACCTGCCTCGAAACTTTTACCAATGGAATCATTCACAGCTTCCAAGGAAGATTTTGCACAAGAAGAATTGCTTAAATTATTCTTGAAAGAGGAAAGCTTGTTCTCATCATAATCTTCTTTTTCTACATTGTAGGCATCCTTTTCATTGCAACCCAACTTCTCAGCTAAAGTTTTGTTCTCCTTGGTTAACATATTTAACTGCAAAGAATTCATTGAAATGGTGAAACTCATCAAGTTGTTTCCTAATTGGCTAAAACTATAACTGAAAAACTTATATAAGGTGGTGTATATCTATATATGTAAATATACCTGCTTCTGGATGCGCTCTCTTTCAGTTGCTAGTTTCAGTACCATGTCCATAATGAGCTTAGTTCTGACATTAATCTCATTTGCACTTTCAAACTTTGCATTTTTTGCCTGATCCAAAGATGCCTCCAAGTATTCTATTCTATCCCTCAAAGTACTTATTTCTTTAGTCAGTTCTTCATTAGTTTCGGACAGAATAATGCAATGCTCCTCTGAAGTTTCGGTCTTGTTTTCGGCTGTTGCCACCTTTGATTTCAGATCTTCTATTAGAGTTTCCATATCCCAAATTGCAGAATATAACATATTCTGTTGCTCTTGACTTGCTTCGGAGGACGCCTTTGCATGCTGTAGCTGGATCTCAGCTTCTCTCAACTGCTTTTCCAAAACACCAACCTTCTTTTCTGTGTTAGTAGCACTCCCTTTGAGATAATTCAGCTCTTCAGTAAGCTCTAAGTTTGTCCCAGTCAACTCTGCCACTTTGAGTTCTGCACTTTCGGCTCTAGTGTCTGCTACATCAATACTTTCTTTCAATAATTCTACTATTTCTTCCAATTCCCTTAGTTTTATTAGACTTGAGTGATTGATGACATTTGCATTTTTTAGCTTGAGTCCTGATTCTTTCAGCTTCTCCACTAAAACCTTCACCTTTTCCCTCAGAGCCAAGAGTTCAGCTTCGTACGCGTTATTTTCTGTAGTGCTACTCTTGAGCTTCTCTAAAACAGCATTTTTCTCTTCAAGCTCTTCCAAACAATCTTGGTATTTTGACTTCAACTCACTCTCCCGTTGAACAGTGCCGTTCAAATTGAACTGAACAAGCTGCAGTCGACCCAAAAGCTCGTGCGAAATTCCCTTGAGTACAACAGAAGAATTATCAGCCTCTAAAAACCTTCCCCAAACTACTTGTGCAGTTTCTTCCATGTGAAAAGCTGCTTGTTCGGTGTAATGTAACTTTAGTCTCAGTTCTTCCTCGCCTCTTCTCGATTCTGCCAACTTCTTCTCAAGATCTAGCTCTCTTGCAAGTGATTTCTCCAACATCTTCAGAATATGTCTTTGTCCAGCCATCTTCAGATTCAATTGGCCATTCATAATTGACAACGTTTCGTTGATGTTACCTTTCCCTGATAAGTTCATGCCATAGATAAACAATCACAAAACAAAAATGAGTCTTGTCTTCCATACATCATTTGAAACAAACTCATTATATGATAAAAATAAGTTTGTAACTTACAATTATCATGTGCAAAAGCTAGAACAGTTCTCTGCAGCTTGGTTGATTGAATCTTCACTTCTGAAATCTGATGCTGGGTCTGCTTCAAAGACTCTTCAGAGTCATGCAACTTCTCTTCCATCATAGTGTAAGGTTCTGTCAAGCGTCTGCACGAAGATATTTTTTGATGGGCATCAACAATTTCTGCTTGGAGACTAACCATGAAACCGTCCAGCTCTCTTACCTCGGAATCTAACACTCCGGATAAGAGATCAAACACCAATGTCTTCTCCACAAATTCTGTTGAGGCATAGTTGTTCCCCATTGCCATTGCTTCGAGCTCATTTTCCTGAGCCAAAAGGTTGATCAAAAGTCCGTGGAGATTTACGAGCTTCTCAGAAGAGTAGGCCAAGTCCAAGTCCAATTTTGTTAAAACTTCCATGCAACTCTCTAATTCTATTGTCTCCTTATCTTCAGATGAACTCACCTCTTCTATCTCCTTTTTGTCAGAATCTGGACCCTCAATATTAATATCAGCAATAGGATCCTCCATTTCTGTGATAAAATATTGTGGCTTTTTAACAACCTATACTGAAGAAAAAAGAAAAGAGCTTAAATTTAATGACTCTCAAGTGTCATATCTGAAAATCTATAATAATAGCGTCCTAAAAAAAAAAGGGAAAATGGAATTAAAGTCAGAGAAGACTTTCTGAATTGGACCAGGTAGAAGTTTTTAAAGCTTTTAAAGCTTCAATCTACCATAATAATTCTATGACAACTTAAAGCCCTAGGGAAAATGAAGTACTAAAAAAATTCCTTTTTCTATGACTGAATGACAAACATTCATGTCTTCATCTCTCTCTCTCTCTCTCTCTCTCTCTCTCTCTCTCTCAAGGCAAAGTGTTCTGCAAAGCGCCAAAGACCTAAAACTGAGTAATATATTAATGGACCGGATCATGGATTCTAATTGAAAACAAATTTCATGAAAATAAAACAGCTAACCATGCAACTTCAGAAGCAAAACCCTTTCACAAACTAATCCAGAAATCAAGTTTACCCAAGTTACACAAATCCCAGCAACCTCGAAAAGTAAACCATTAAAAAGTGATGCAATTATACAATTCAACAAAAACACTAATACAATCATAGAAACTATAATCATAGTGACAATAACGCAAGAATCCCATGAAGATTAGACTTGTAGATCCTCAGAAAAAGTGTACCTGGGGAAGAAATCTTCCTGGGTCTTTCTTGGAAGCTCATCAGAAAGAGAGAAAGTAACAGTTTTTGTCTCTCTTAAGTTCTAACCACCTCTCAAAACTTCCAAAATACCGTTAAAAACCAAGGCATGACTTATTTTTTGG
This sequence comes from Artocarpus hirsutus, assembly GCA_946598075.1. Classification (NCBI taxonomy): domain Eukaryota; kingdom Viridiplantae; phylum Streptophyta; class Magnoliopsida; order Rosales; family Moraceae; genus Artocarpus; species Artocarpus hirsutus. Next base: position 234,485 of record CAMOHE010055155.1, read on the forward strand.
TTTACAGACTATGGGATCTGTGAAAACTGAAGAGTCCTTTTAACTCTTAAAACGCTTAATTAGTCAAAAAACAAAAACAATTTAACAAAATAACCTGAATACTAAGCGCTGCCCTTTTCTCGTCATCCAAGCGTAATGTCGTGTGGCGCACGTTGGCAACTGGCTCCACGTAGGGTAAATTATTGAAGGCCTGAAATAAACGACAGCCTTTTTTCCTTTTTCTTTTTTCTTTTTTCTTTACCTTTTTTCTTTTTTCTTTTTTCTTTTTTCTTTTTTTTTTCTTTTATTTCTTTTTCAAGTTTTCAACGTACATAATCTGCGCCTGAATTCCATTATTTCAGCACCTGATAACTTGTTTGTTTCAAGCCTTTTCTTTTTTTTTTTTGTTGGTAACAATTAACGCAAATATCCAGATCTTGACATTCTGTACAGCAGTGAAGTAAAGATGAATAAATCCCATTTCCTCCAATTAATTTTTTTTTTCTTTGTTTGATAATCATGTCAATTAATTGGCATAATTGATGTCGTTTCCGTAGGACATTAAAGAAAGATTTTTGTTCCTGCCGTTTTCTTAACAATTCCATGGCAAGTCCAATAATTAGGATTTTAAGGGTTAATTCGAAAAAAAGGCAAAAAAAAAATTCAAATTAAGGAAATGGTCTTTTTTTTTAATTAAAAAAGAGGCTTTTTCTGAGCACTGAAACTGTCTTAGTTTTTTTCACAGAAAAAAAGAAAATATCGGAGAAAGAAACCTAAATATGGTGGCAAAAAAAAATTGAAACTGTTTTGGTGTTTAAAAAACTACTTTTTTTATGTAAAAAAAAAAAAAAGAACAAAAAGAGGCCATTCATCAAAATTTTGTTCCCCAAAAATCCCCCAAATTTTAATAGGGCCCATGTGTTGGGAATTAAACATGTCATAACTATTACGTAATAAAAGCTTCCTTAAGAAAATTAAAGCATTTAAACGGCAGAGAGAGAGAGAGAGCGCCCTCGTGGTAGGTTATTTAAGTAACAGTTATTACTGATTAGTGAATTTAATTTCTATTTATGAGATTGTTAAACTCTTTTTTTGTTTTTAGGTAAAAAGTCAAATTGTCAAAAACAGTCCAGATGGTTGGATTTGATTAGACTACCAAACCCACGATGAAAATTTAGGTACTTGTGAAGCATTTTCTGTCTTCTGACTGTGGACAAAGCCGCCAGTGCGTACGCTTTGGGGCCCTTGGAGCGTCCCCAATAGGCATTGAGGCCAGAGAGGGTAACTTTTTAATTGGAAGGTTATTTTAACGCTATAACATTATAGAATTAAGGTAGAACTTTAATGCTGTAATATATAATTTAAATATTATAATATATAAAATTTTTATAATATAATATATTTTTATTTTATATTATATTATATGATAATTTTATATTATAATAATTATAACTTTATTGTTAAAATTGGTTCTAATAAACCGTTTTAAACGTTTCAGGCGCTTTAAATGTTTTAACAATTATGATTTGATTTTTTTATTATAAAAGTTAAATTAAACCAAACCACTAATAAAAGGTTTGGACGGTATAAGTTTCAGGCTCACAAAGTTTTCATTATTTCATAAAGATTATAAAGTTTTTCATCATAAAAATAAAAATAAAATTCATAGTTTACAATTTAATTTAAAAATAACAAATGCTTAAAAGTTCATCCAAAGTTTTTAATATAGACCAACAATTAAATTAAAAGTCACAAATATACAAACCAAAATTTACCACCTAAAATTTGTTCATGTCTAAAGTTCTTTTTTTGACCAATTGGCGTGTTCGATTTGGATTATGCTAAAGCAGAATAGCGGTTGTCATAGGCGTCGGCGAGGTTCTCGCCATCGTCAAAGCTCTGTCAAAGTTTGGAACACAGTGAAGAGTCTCATCTCTTGTGCCAACGAGAGTTGCAGAAGAGTTCGAGTTGTAGAAAACGTGTATATGTATACGTGTGTGTGTGTATATATATATATATATACACATACATACATATGTTAAATGAAAAAAAATATATATAACCAATTTTTTTGTTAAAGCGTCCAATGCTTGTTTTTGTCTTTGGGTGAGAAGTAAGGCTCAAATTCTTTATATTAAATAGGTCTTGGTTTTATATTATTTTTTGCCTTTTCATAAATCCAAAATAAAATTTAAAGTTTATTCCACAAAGAAAAAGTATAATATATAAAACACCATTTTTTAAAAATAGTTAAATAAGACATTTTTAAAAAATAATTAACATTTAAATAATTTTTATATTTAATTAAAATTCAAAATCCTTTTGTTTTTTGTGTCATGAACAATACCAAACATAAGATAGGATTAACCATAATCCAATCCTATCGTATCCTATACGCTCAAATCCAATCCCTTATAATGATACAATCTAATTCTACATGCCAAATAGGCCCTAAGATTGTGATAATAAAAACGAGAAAAAAATAGAAGGGAGAGTTATAGTATTATAAAAAGAGAAAAGAAAAAAAAAAAGAGGGAGATAAGATGAAGAAAAATAAAAGATAAAAAAAGAAAGAAAATAAAAACGAAAAAGAGATAAATTGAGGAAACGGCACTTATCGCATGTTAAGGAGAACACCATAAGTAATTTTCTCACTTTTATATATGTATGTATCAATGTGTATATATTTGTCATTGGTTTAATGCTTTCCAAAGAGATTGCCGCCAAATGAAATTCTTATTATGTTAGATTATTTACCTCTAGAATTATAATATATCCCGAACTATAATTTAACCAACCCAATTTTTTTTCTTTTACGTGCAAAAGAACTGAATAACTGTCGGCCATTAAAATGAAAGGTTAGGGTTAGTTAAATCAAGAAAAAAAGGATCAATTTATTACTATCGTAAAAAATTAAAGACTATTTAAGCTATTATCCTTAAAAAGAAAGAAAAATCATTTTTTTCATGAGATTAAAATTCTACTACTCATAAAATATAAATTCCAATATAACATATAGTGTATTTTTTAAAATGAAACTCACTATTTTATTTACAATAAAATTATAAGTCAATAAATTAAATAGGATGTCCTGTAAATAAATAGCGTGTTTATAACCTTATGGCTAATATAGGCTACTTGGAGGTTGTGTTTACTTTTTAGCCTCTACCTCGACCCTCCTCCTCTCTCTCTTCCTCTCAACCACAACCTCCATTTTCAACAATTCATGTGGCTTCCATCTAAATTTCGACTATACTAAAATCCTTTCATCATGTGTTGCTCCCCTGATCAACAAAGCTCAAGACGAATGAACACATGAGACTCTTGTTAGAAATCACAACAAAGTACAGGCCAACAATCGTCCATGTAAGAGAGAGAAAGAGCTCGAGGGGAGAGAGATCCATTTGATGGCGACGACGAGAAAAACGACGACGATCACCCCCTTGCAATTACCTGCATGATGATTGAATCCTAGCGGTGTTTGTTGTTGGTTGTCAACGTTGGAACTTGGAGCGACACCTTGGCATGCGACGATGGCTTCATTGAGGTTCCAAGCAAGATGGCGGTGGTCAGACAGAGGTGAGGGCCGGAGGGGAGAGAAAGAAAGAGATGGTAAATAGAGACTAGCATGAAGAGAGGATGATGGATTAATTTGACCGCTGTAGTTTTTAATTTGGAATATTTTAGTCATTATTTTCTTTGATGATTGTGAATTTACAATCAAATGACATATTTACTAACCTTTTTAAATTTTTGACCTGTTAATTTTTATTTCTTTATTAGTTTGGCCTATTTTTGTAGTTGTTGATTTTTTTTAACCGGTTTAGTTATTAACTTTTATGTGACATGAGTAGGTTTATTTTATGTTTTACACATTAAATTTAGCCTAGATATCTTTTTTTAATATCTTATTTTGTATTTTTAATATTATTATGTTACGTCGATTAAAATATTTTAATTAATATAATTAATAATTTAATATTTTAATTTATATATTTTAATTGAAGTAATACGATATTATCTGATATTATTGTTGGTGGAAAAAGACACGAAAAAGGAAACCTTTTGTCTAAATCTAACGGCTACTGCGTATATTATGGGCACTGTCGTAGAGTTTCCCCTTTTTTCAACCTTTTCAATTCCTCTATCCTCTCGCAAGTTTTGGCGATCCCTCTCTCTCTCTCTCTCTATCTCGTATTCTCTTCGGCTTCAAGAAACACGCGGGAATATGGTGGACAATTTGTCGGGACCCTCTCTTTCTCTCTCTGACTCCCTTGTTCTTCCCCTCCACTGCCCGCAAATTCCCTTCCCTTTCTCTCTCAGACCTCCTTCCATGGCTTCCTTTCCCTCCTCTAACTCTAGCCATTGCTGCTCTGCCGCCTCCAATCCAAACCCCGGCCCCTCCCAGCCCTCTTTGCTCCTCTTCTCAGGTCGCTTCGTCTGCGGCCTCATTCATTTTCGCCGCTCCAACTCCATAAGTTCTGACTTGCGGTGCTTTTTTGCAGGTGGAACTGCCTTCAATGGCGTCGTCGAGGAGCTCAAGAATTTCACCACTCGCGTCGCTCATGTCCTTCCTGTTTCCGACGACGAAGGAAGCACGGCCGAGATTGTTCGCGTCCTTGGTAATTATCTCTCTCTAGTTTTGGTGGTACCAACATTTTTGTGTTTATAAATATATATACACACACACATGTGTATGTATAGATTGCATAGAGGATACGTGAGTGTGGTTTTCAAAAATTTTGGTTATGTTTTAGGTGGTCCTGCAGTTGGAGATATACGGTCCAGATGTTTGAGACTGTCTGATCAGAGTACTTCTGAGGCGCTGGCCTTTCGGAGACTGCTCGGACATCGTTTGCCTCTTGATCCACTCGAAGCCAAATCGGAGTGGTACTATCTTTGATTACCATTTGGCGTCGTAAAGTATTTACCTTGATGTTGCATCAAAATGTAGATTGGTACATGGTTTAGGAAAATGGATGGTACGTACTCACAAAAGATGTTGTCTAATAATACTTGAGCCACTTGTCATACATGTTTATTCTGCGTTACATGTGTTTCCGTTAAGTGTACAATCCCATATGTTTGATCTGCTGGATTACAGTACTATTTGGAATAGGCTCTATTCTGCTTGATTGTCATTTTTGTACAAGAATGATCTGTCTTGGATTGCTTTCTGATACGTCCTTTTGATAGGTGTTTGCTAAGATGTAGTGTTCAGTAACAGTGTGCTGAGTTGGGAACTTTGACAGGTATAATATTGTGGAGGGAGAACATACTCTGTTGAAAGGTGTATCGAAACCTTACAGGGAAACAATTCGAGCATTTCTGGTTTATTTTCAGAACCGGGTATGCAACCTAGTCCTACGTTGACTATATTTACATCATGTTTCATGCTCTACAAGCCTTTGGGTCATTTGGTTAATTATTGATATTTTTTTTCACATTTGCATTATGGCTTTATTTGGAAGAGCTTTGTGCATTGTCTTGTCTATTTCCCTTCTCTTTCGTTAAACATATGGAAGAATATTGCACGACTTTTTTGATATGTATATGTTGTTTTTCGACTTGAGTATTATCTCCCTTTAACCAAAGTTACTTGTTAGAAAGAGAGTGATGGATTTGAAGCATTGAGAGTTCATTGATATGATCATTTTTTAGCCTATACTGGTTTTAGTTTTTGTTTCCCCTCACTACCCCTTGTATATATATTTGTATTTTTCACATCTTGCAACATTTAATCATTCTTTTTGAAATTCACCAATTCGCCTTCTCTAATGCAGATTCTCCAATGCGCTGATGACTTGTTTTGCTTTAGCAATGGCAGGTAACTATTTTTATTATAGATTTTTGGTGTACTTGTTTTTCCTTTTTACTCTCTCTGTGTTTGCCTTGCATACTCTCTCTCTCTCTCTCTCTCTCTTTCGCGCACACACACACATACACACACTTATCACACACACACATACACACACATTACTTACTTCAGCTGAACCCATATGATTTTTGCAGCATTGGGAATTTCTTTTTTGCAGGGGCACGCATATTTCTTCAATCTTTAGATGCTGCAATATTTTTGTTCTCACGTGTTTCAGATATACCTTCTGAAAGTTTGGTCCTCCCCGTGATTTCAGCCAATGACAGGCTTACATTAGGATGTGAATTAATGGTACAATTATTGATCAAAATTTCTTTCGGAACTTATCAGAATGTTTATTTTAGCCCTCAAATAACAAAGGACACTGTATCTTTTCTCCTTCTAATTCCTTTTAGGTTTTATCGTTTCTGATGGCACATCACCATTCTTGACTGTAGATTTTTTTTATCAATAATTGACTTCTATTGAGAAAAGCTTTATCATTCTGCTTTCTTTCAGGCTTTATTACTTGGCCTGCCTTAGTCATCCTAGTAATTTGGTCACTATGTCATCAAGCCTAAATTATTTTTCACCTTTTTGTTGTTCCAGGATGGGACCATAATACGAGGTGAGAATGAAATTTCTCATCCAACTAATGGATCTATGGAACCTATCAACAAGGTATAGTAGCTGACTGACATGCTCAATGTTTACCCATATTATCTAAAATTATTATTTTACTTGTTCGGTAACTTAAATACCAAAATCTCTAGAGAGGTATCAATAAAATATTTGGCCCTGACCTATAACTTGATGATGGTGGTTGTGGTGCTTTGAAAGGGAAAGAGTCTGGTAGTTTTGAATTTAAGGAGATGAATTGTTCAAAATTCAACTTGTTGATTTTTGGTTCAATTACTACTTCAAAACATCTGAATGATATTAGTCTGCATTGCATTGTAGCAATAGATTTAGGATAATACAATTCAAATCCAGCTTACCAATATGCATGTATAAATACATACATAGATTTTGAAGTTTCTTTTTTACGTAGGATTTTGAATTTGGGATAGAATTTGGGCATTGCAATTCATATTTTAGCTATTAACTGTTTAAATGATGCTGATTGCGGCAGAGTCACATTTTTCCATCTCTTGTTCACCTAAATGATAGCTTCTCTTAAACAGGTAAGGTCATCAGTTCCAGGACTTCCTTCAAGAATAAAGAGGGTGTTCTACATGTCAAGTGAGGGGAAAATTTTGTTGCATGAGGTAAATATGCATTTGAGCTTGCTGTTTAATGTATTGAACTGAAATAAAAAGAAATACTTTGAAGGTTGATATTTTTCACAAAAATATTGAGAAATTAGGGATAGAAAATACCACTAATTTGTTTTTCTTTATAACATGATTGTGTATTTTTATCTCTTGAAGAGTGAAACATGAGAATTTTATATATTAAGCTATTTTAATGACCAGGTCTTCCCCGCAGCAGACCCAGCTGTCCTCGAGCAGTTGAGGAATGTGGACTGCATTGTTTATGCTATGGGATCCCTCTTTACATCCATCTGTCCATCCCTGGTAATACAACACAGGCATGTGCAAGAACATTTTTTCTTTGTTCATTTTGCGTATGTATTTGCAGTTTCAATTTATGTCGTATACTACTGAGTTACCAAAGCATTTTCTTTTTGTTTGAAGAAGTCATGGGTCATAAATCTTGGTTCAACGTGATTTTACGAATCTCAATTATTGTAGTCTCGTATCTTCCCATTACAGGTATTAATCCGCATTGGGTAGATTATATCTTCAAGGTGCCGTCCCAAGGTAGGTACCTTCTTGACAAACTTTCAAACTATATATCATGTGCTACAAGGGAATACTTGGTAACAATATAACAAGCATTTGGTTTGTTTTTTTCCTGCCCAACATTTTTACATCCTCAAAATTGACCCTTTTTCATCTTTTTTACATTTAATTATTTCCAATTTTATTTGAAGACCATTTATGGCAGTGTGTTCCCATATTAGGTACTTTTGTTGAATGGCACCAATGATCGAGAAACAAGTGGCTTCTCAGCTTCTCATTTTGTAGCTGCTATTACAGATGCACGTAACCGAACATATGGAGATCATAATTGTCTAGAAAACCTTGTAAGTAAGAAGATATTATTACAGTTTTGAGTTTTGAGTATTGCTATCAGGTGTTATAACTCACCAGACTCATAAGTAGAAATTACTGTTGGTTTACCCGACAAATAATAGAAACATGTTCATTCCAGCTCATATTTCCTTGCAGCCCAGTCAATACATCAATACCTTTTTAATACCCAGAGATGGTGAAATTCCTGTAGACGTTGAAAACTTGGCCGCTCAAGGAATCTTGGATGTGGTATGCATGTCATTGTGCTGTTTTATGTGATTAACAAAGTAGTGTGGTTACTTCTTGTAAATCACACTATATCTCTCTTTTTCTCCTTTGAGTATAAGCAATTTAAGTTGGAATTTATTTGGTAAAATCTTGAAGTTGCATTTAAAGTTGGTCTACGTTGGTTTCATAATTTTGGTATTTTGTAAATTTATTATACCTGATATAGAAGCTCCTGATTATAGGTTTGATTACGACCTTGGTTCTTTGATTTAAATTGACATCAACGTGATGGCCTGATTAAGTTGTGATTTCACCAATTAGAATGTTGAAATTAGCTGGGCAGGGTTTCTTTTGTTTTCTTTTGTTGTTTAAAAATGCTATGCATTTTGTATTGGTGTGCCATAGTTTAAAATCATAAGCGAGTATCAGTATTGAATTCTTGTGTTCCTTGACGGTGCAAATGTTTCTTAATGTAGATATATTTATATGTATTATTGGAAAAACGCTTGCATTTTGCATTGGTAACTTCTCGTAGTCATCATAGGCGATACTCTGAATTCTTGCATTCCTCGTTGGTATAAATGTTTCAATTTCCGATGAACAAGGATACTAAAACCAACATGACTTTGCAGATCCTGGTCAATTCTATTCATGATCTGAAAGTTGGTGTTATATTTGATCCACAGTCGTGAATTGAAGCACTCGCTAATGTGGTAGGCAGATACATCAGCACAAATGTTACAGTGGCCTAAACGTCTATGATGTTGAAGATCAAACACTAATAATATCAAGTGATCATTTCTGCTCATCAGGTTTGTTAGTACTGAGGTACAAGTTTTAGCCCATCCATCTTTGACAACGTATCTCCATATGCAACTGCTGGTTCTGCTCTTAATCACGTTTTTGTCCTCTGTTTGAAATATGAAAATGTTCAATCATTCATATAATAACAGGTCAATTGCCCCACCTATGTGGTTTGCCTAGTTCGAGGACATGTGAGATAAATATCGAGGCAAATGGAATTATTCATTCAATTGAATTGGAGATAAAATATTCGTATCAAAATGTTGGGAAAAAGGTGATCACATTTCGGAAGGGTGCTTCCAATGCTGCATAAACATAGACATTTGTTTCGGGTCTAGAGAAGATGTTTGAGTAATTGAACCTAGAGTGAAGAAATTGAGGACCTCACTTATGTTTTCTATGTACTTATCCATACATGTCTTGTATATGCAATATCCTGCGGAACCATAGCGTTTTATTTTTGGCTTCCAAAGAGCTGTATTAAATAGCTTTTTCTTGTTTGGTTTTTTGACCCAAAAAAAAAAAAGCATCTTCTTTGTTTCTACGGTTTTTTTTTGTTTTTGTTTTTGTTTTTGTTTTTGTTTTTTGCTGCTTGTAACACTTTGACATGAGAAAGGAATAAATTTAAAAAATCAGACAAGTTCCAACCGAATTAAACTGGCGAAGAAAGCAATCACATTAATGATAAAGAGCAAGTCTGGAAGACAGGAGAGCACTGGCAAACAAGGAGACCATCCAAGGCATCACCTTACAACGTATCCTGTATTAACTGCGCGCCACCAACATGCCGCAAACTGCAGGGTAAATGATGTAGGAGCATACTTGAATTTCGAGGTTGCCTATGTTATTAGAAGTGCCTAAGCTTTTAAGATGGGTGCAAGTAGAGCTTAATGGTAAATTGACACTCAGCTGTACCAAAAGGTAGAGTTTTGAATCTCTTCACCCTTAAGTTCAAAAGAAGAAATGCCTGAGTTTATGTATGGGGTGTCCTCAACGGATTTGTAACGACTTCAAAATACTGGTCGATATGAATAGTGCTCAAAGTGGATTCGCAAGTCCGATTTTGAGTACGTAAATAATTTGATTATGCCACTCCTATTAGTGGTAACTGTTGGGACGATTCACTTGCATCACCCAACATTATCATTATTATTTTCGAGGATGGGACTTTTGTTTTTTTGTTAAATGAGAGAGTTTCATTCATAAAAGTGAAGGAGGCCCCATGAGAAGAAGGCGCGCCTGTTATACAACAACTTGCACAGAAACTATGTTGGAGAATTTTGTGTGTAAAAGTATGGAGGCTATGAATTTCTGAAGATGGAATGTGCTTGAGGCTTGTATGAACACTTTTCTTAAAGATTTTATTTGTTCTTATTTCTTAAAGTTTGCTAACAAGAAAGTTTGAAACATATCACTTTTATAGAATATAAAAATATAATTAATCATGAGTATTTTGGACTAGGATTAAGCAAATAAATGTTATCTAATTGTATTTTGGCTCCTTTTGCTGGGAGTAGTTGTACGAGTAAAAAAAAAAATGACAGATCATAATAGTAATAGTAAAGAGGTGATATACTAAATAATTACTCTTTTGTTAATTGCTTGACCATGGACAAAGCTCCGAACGGGAGTAGGCTTTGGGCTCCTAAAACATTGGGCCTATGTTTATGGGCTTTCTTCGAGGTGTATTTCATAGACTACTCTTAATAGGGGTTAACACGTGTGGTTATATTTCATAGACTACTCTTAATAGGGGTTAACACGTGTGGTTAATGAGTTGCTCGAATTATGTTTATTAAATTAAAATATTACTTCAATTTATAAAATTTTATAAATATTTTAAAATGATATCATTATATATATTACTATGTATTTATATAGTATAATATATGATATCATTAAAATAATTACTATATCATTAAAGATATTTTTAAGATATTTTAAATATTATATTAGATTTTAATTTTATAACAATAATAATTTAATTACTTGCTACAATTTTTTCTTAAGGGTGTGCCCAATCAGCCCAGTCCACTTAAAGCAAGCACTGGCTTAATTTGGGGGCAGTAAAAAACCATCAACTTGATCCCAACGGCACTACCCAAATGAAATTGTTTCTTTTTCTTTTTTTTTTTTAATAAAGAAAACCTAAATGAAGGTAAAGACTAAAATCATGGAGTGAGAATTAAAAGTATGATGTGCTTGCCAGCCTAAACTACTAGTAATACTATACCTAACTCTATGACAAAGTATAGAGTTTAAATCCTCCATCTCAAATTCCAAAAATAAAATATAAAATAAAGGTATTGTTTATTTAGCAATAATAGTAACAATAAAAAAGGTATATTTTGCTTGGCAAAACGACAATAAACAACCAACTTGAAGCCCATCAAATTCAGAGTCTTATACAAAGGAGGAAAAAGCGTAGCACTTTTATTGTCCAACCTTATCCATCACAATTTGACTATAGTCATGTGCTTTTTATAGATCACACCATTTAGGCTTGGACCACACATTAGTTTAACAAAACTACTTCACATAAAATAGCACTATTGCCCATTGCCCATAGAAATTAGTTTTCTTGTTACTCATTTTATATAGGAAACGTTATTTGTTTATTTTATTTTTCCAGCGGGCTTCATATTGGGCTGGTACAGCGAATGAGCTTTCAGTCCCTTTTTGTGGTCCTCTTTTGGATTGAATGACAGGTTTCTGTGAAGATGTAGTACTTGGCCACTAATGAAAAAGGAACGACAATGATTGCACTGGGGCTCCCAACATATTCCCTGCATTTCATAAATAGAGATATATATATATATATATATATTTATATAGTATCCCAAAACACACATTTTTAATTTATTCATAAATTCACACACATCACTAAGACTATGGAGAAATAAGTTCGACTAAAATTGATATAATATTATCTATTATAAAATTTAAATTATTTCAGTGTTATAAATTTAAATATTTGATTAATCGAATTCACGTCCTAAATGGGATCTTAAACATAATCAGTTCTACATATGTGTGTGTCGATACGCACATCTTAAACGCGCACACATATATAGTTTTCTATAATAGATGATTCTAGGAAATTATATTACATATACATATGGCATCAAATTTTAAATGCTTTGGTTTCCTGTCACCTTCAGTCCTTAAGATAAGCTCATGTTTCCTTATAATAAGAAATATGTAAGATCACCATGTAATTAGGTCACCCTCTCATCAAAAAGCATTTTCCAAATACCTACACAATTCACAATTGGGACTTCATAGCACATGGAAATGTGTAAATTAAACAACATCCTTATCAAGGGGAGAGAGAGAGAGAGAGAATGGATATGGGCTTTGGATTTCTTTTTTGAAAAATCATGTATAGCCAAGATTTTCCCAAGTGAATTATTCTATTAATATTGGCACCAAAGGATATGTCCCTCTCCCAACAGCAATGAAACACCACGTTAAGGAGATTCCTTGATTTTTCTCAAATCTCAAAGCCAGTCATCACTGTCCATCGGAGTTCATTTAGGAGGGAAAAATAAAAAAAATAAAAAACGTGCTCTCAATACTCTATTTTATGTTATATATATGTGTGTGTGTGTGTGTGTGTGTATGTAAATTTACCTTCATAAGAAAGACAGTACTTTCTAGCGCAAAAGACTACCATGAACCTTTCTTCTTGTTATAATGAGAGCCTATGCAGGTAGGAGCGTGTTGGCTATTCCTCTTTTCACAACCATTATTTGATCTGAAACCTAAAGTGGAAGTTTAATTAATTAACTCCTTTGCATCTTTGGCATTTATATCGTACTCTCTACTGTGTATGAAAAACTCTTTTGCATGTTTAGGTCAAATTTGGATGTTTTTGGATAACATAAAGGCATAAGAATGGACATTAAATTTTAACGAGCTTAAGCTTTCTTTTTCGTCAAAAGAAAAAAAAAAAAACTACGTATATGCATAACAAGCTTGGTAATAATGTTTTTTATTTTTCAGAGTTTTAGCAAATTGTTGTAACTGTTATTCCTATGAACTTGCTAACTTCGAATTATTGTTATAGGCCGTTTGGCAATCGTGTTTGAACATTGATTTTTGTTCAAACACAGTTTGCTATGGTGTTTTCTTTTACAAAATTTAAAAGCAAACTTTGTTAGTAATCATAATTAGGTTAGTTTTGTTACTTGCATGATCAATTAGTGTTAACGTCTACATATATATGACAAACCCAAAGGCCAAATGGTACCACAAGAATTTCATTATTTTGGGAGAGGAAATTAAGCTATAGAGGGCTTTGTGACAGTTGACGTTTTACCAACCCAAAGTCTGAAAAATATTTCACAATTTTACGTTGTACCTACCGACGTTATAAAAGAGGTTTCTATGCGGTGCCTTTTATATAATACAGATCTGCATGGAGGAGACAGAGAGTAGGAAATTAGGAATGGCTAACACGCTTTTCTCTTCTATCACAATCCCCTTTACTCTTGGCCATTATAACCGTCCAAAGGGGTCCCGTATTTTGTATTTTTGCAAGGAAAAGAAAGAGTAAAATTTGTGGGGGAAAACAAGTACAAGAGGGAAAAAAAGATGATATCCCCCACATTTTGTTTTTCTTTTGAGAGAGCATCTTACTCATGATCATGAGAAAAAAAAGTATGGATGATTTTTGTGGAATTAGCTAAGCCAAGGGGGTTGAAGAAAAGTGGTGCAAAAAGAGTCTCCAAAAGTTTGAAAAACAATCATTTTAAGAACATCACATCATGCTCTTGGCAATGATGTTTGCATGAATTTCACACAAAAAGGAAAAAAAAAACTTCTGAAAGGGGTATTTTTAGGGGCTGTGGCCCCCTTTAATTTGTAGACCCCAGCTAACATTCTCCATCTGCTATTTTTCAAGTTTTGCAAATGATAATGAATTTGTAATTTGTAACTTGATTCATGTGTTATATAAAATGTAGTTGTTCTTCAGCAAATCTGACGAAGTCAAACCAAGTGAGCTGTGCAAATTATGCTAAACTAATATATAAGATACGACACTGCATTAATTAATACCATATATTTATGTATGTAATCTTTCATTCTCTTTAAGAATTATTCTACATGCAAAACGTCTAGAAGCATACATATCCATCGTTGATTAAAAAAGTTGATACCGATTTGTTATATCAAATGTCAGATTATGTTAGTTTTGCATGTGTATATATATCTATCGGCGTAATTTTTGATATAATTATCTAACATTTAGAAACATTCATTATCAATAGAAATACTTTACCCGTAGAAAGATTTGAAATAGATATTTCTTACTTACACTTTATGTAAATCAAAAGAATGAAATGAAAGTTTTACACATCAAAAATGCGTAAATGGTATTTTCTTGTTTCTTTTAAAAAAAAAAAATGTGTAAGTACAGAGACAGATTATGAGCAGAAAAAAAAGATCTCCAATAACTAGATTAGTATGATTTACTAGTCTCAAGCGTGCTTCTCCAATTGAATAGAGCTCAAACACGAGGACTACTTTATTAACAATCTTTGTAGTGAGGGAAAGAGATTATCAAAGATATAGTAGTCCTTGATTGAGATTAAATAATTCTAAAGCTCTGCTTAAGAGATCTCGAATCCCCAACTCCCATCCCATGTTGCAATGGATGGGATTTGGTGGCTTGGTTTTAGCTTTCCCAAAAGGAGAGCCAGGCCAACCATGAACCAACTCTCACTATATATAATTTAATATTTCCATTTCACACTATAGTTTGCTTTAACTGTAAAGTTTTATCGTTTGCTTATTATGTGACACCAATCAATAGGCCCACAATAAAAAGGGCACACCGTGACATGTGGCGGTTTCCCATTTGTCGAGCTCTTGGCTTTTCAAGATCTTAAAAAAATATATTAGAAAAATGCTGACCAAGGAATCTAATCCCCATTTCTTTAACAGGCTGTGTTGGTTTTATTTTGGTTGTCTTCTCCTTTGGACAAACACTCATTGCGATTTTGTTCATGGTTTCTTATACATTGTACACAAAAATGATAATGATATTAAATTTCTTTTTTATTTAAATATGCAAGAGAAAGAGAGTGATGCATGTATGAACAAGTTTATGCATAATGTTCTAAAAAAAACCGTGCATAATTTTTTGTTCTCTTTTTTTTTTTTTTTTAACCTTGTAAAAGTAACCCAATGAATACAAATCAATTTTACGTCTTTAATTGGGAAATTTTCTAAATCCCTGGGTTAAGTACCATAGGGTTGTATAAAGCAGCGTGGGGGAGATTCCATTATTCCAAGGCCTGGGTCATTGTGATTGCAAGTCCCAATGCCAACTAATAATGACATGAGAGAAAGAGAGAAAGGGACAGTCCAGTGGTATAAAGTAGTAAAACAAAAATTGTAGCAGTTTAATATACAATTTTCTTTTACGTATTTTAAGGATTAAGGAGCTTCTCACTTCATGCGCTTGTTTATGAATGATCAAATTTATATTAAAACATCAAAATATACAAATTTACAGAATCTAATACTAACCCAATAGTTTAAGACAAAACCTTATAAATATAAGCTATATATATTATCTTACAACTCTCCAACTTTTTATGAATGAAGGAAATTGTCCATGGTCATGGATGACCCTTAGGTAAGCCTTGTCAATGAAGAGGTCCTAACTGATGGTCAACACTGCGAGTGTAATTAATTATCCAAGCCATGATCTTTGACTACTTCTTTGGGTGACACCATCCTGCCAAAAAAGGAAAAAGACAAAAAAAAAAAAAAGAAAATAAATAAAAGAAATAAAAAAAAAACCATTGATCAATTAAAACGTAGCACTTCTATTTAACATCATAAGGTTAAATCATTGCTACTCGTAAAAAATAGTAGGTTTTAGTTTACAAAATATACTATAAACTAAACTAAATTTTACTATTTGTGAGTAACAAGGCTTTAATCCCATGAATTAAAAATATTTTTTCACTAACATATGTCAGGGAAAGATTTTTGAGAAGTTAATCTGACTAGTAATTCATGCTTATATACGACATGTTGCCATGTATGGTGAAAATCGCATTGAAGAGTTTATAATGACTATCCTAAGTAATGGATTAATGTGATCTTTGTTTGATGGTAATTACTTATATTTACGCTCGAGAACTAAATTTATACATCGATTTTGACAGTAGATTAGGCATTGCAATTGAAATTTTCATTGCAGTAGTTATATTTGGAAATTGGAAGCTTGGACCTTTCTTCTTATAATTTGGTAAAAAATGCTAATATTCACTTGCTCCATACATCACTATGCCCAAAACAAGGACACGTTAGTTTCTAAAAACCATGCACCTCCCTCACCATGCATATCCACACCAATGGACGTTACGGAAAACCAAAGATGTCAATGATTATGCTCAAGATATTTTCAAAGAAGAAAAAAAAAATTTATGCCAAGATATGGTCGAATTTTGGAGCTTTTACCCTTTGTTTTCACCCAAATTAACTAGTTGCCTCGCAAATATTTGTTTTTGACGAATTGTCACTCAAATTGAATAGAATGCTATTGTTAGGCAATGCCTTTGAACAAATACGCCCTCTTGTATGTTATGTGAGCCCATAAAACTGAACTTTCGAATGATGACCAAGCACTACACATCTTATGACCGAAGGCATTTTCATCTAAATTTTAATATTCTTGTTCAGTTGGTGCACTTTGTAACATTTTATTAATGTCCTTGTTTAGTTGAAGCGCCAAGGATTGGGGCAGGCATTGGTTCCTGTGGAGATAGGCATGGTGGCTTGAGGGCTCTACAACGTTGGTTCCAAACAGCGGTGACATTGGTGACAGTTGCAATGTGAAGAGGGGTGGCTGCTCTTAACTCTTTTTTGCCAGCATTCTTTTTAAAAGGAGGGTTGAGAATGAATACGTGTAGGTCAATGATTGAAATTAAATGGGTATTTTTGTCATTTTAAACTAAATCTCACTAATTATGAAGGCTTGTTTATGCAACTTTTATTTTTTAGTTAAAAGGGTCTCTCTTTTATTTTGACTTGTTAAGTATACATGGAAGCAATTTTTGGTTAAATCTGCATGTTAAAGGCATGATTACTTTGTTATTACTTAAATATTTATCATAATCATTTTTTATAATGTCTTGTATTGAAAAAATTAAATATAGACACATTTGAAAAAATGTTTTAATAAGAACAAGTGAAGAAAATTTAATAGTACATGGGTTCTTGTCCAAAAAAAAAACGTAAAATAATTAAGATAGACACATATGAAAGAAATTATTTTAATAAAAACAAAGCAAGAAAAAAATATTGCTTAGAAATAAATCGTGAAATGATTAAGCTGGAGAAAAAAGGGACTAATTATGATTTTAGGAAGGAAAATGAATAAGGAAAAGGAAAATGTTTAAAAAGGTAGAAAAGCAAAAGAGAAATCAATAAAAGAAGTCAAAAAAGATTGTTAAAAAAACACAAAAGACAAAATAGGTGAACTAATAGGGTGTTTGGAAGGTGGTGGGAACCAGTGGTGAGAACTACTTTTACTGTAGCATATGAGAACTTTACACTGTAGCAATTTTTTTTTATTGTTACTGTAGCATGTGAAAGCTTTTTACTGTTCATAACTGATTTTGTGGTGGAAACCGTAGTTCCCACCACTTTGCCAAACACCCCCTAAAATTTTGAATACTGTTTTACGGAACTCCCGTTGACATGTGTGAGCATCATGTATGATAATCTCAAGTATATATATATTTTAGTTATCTAAGGTGTTTATTAAGTTTTAATTTTGATATTTTTAAAAGCAATTTTGTTACTTTCATAAAAAAAATAAGGATTTGTACTTTATAGATTGAATAAAAAATATTGTTTTAAAGGTTAATTTAATAGAGTATTTGAGATGTTTGTAAGAAAAAATATAGCATTTTAGATTGAAAATGCAGGAAGAAAAGTTTTTAAAAATTAAAATGAATATAAAAAATAAAAAAAATTAACTAAAAGACAAAATGACTTGAACAACAATTTGAATACTGTTTTAGAGTACTCCCATTTATTATATAATATATATATATAAAAACACATGAACTTTATCCAATAGTCTATTAAAATAAAAAAAATCTAAGGAACAATTTCCCAATTTACGAAAATCCAGAGTAAAAAGTACTAAAAAAATTACTATATATTTCCTAAGAAGTTGTTTCAACAAGCTTATTAAGAAAAATTAGAACTCGACCAAAAAAAAAAATATGAAAATGATAAGCAATTATGATATTCAATTTGAGTAGAAAAGGAAAAATTATAACATGGATTTTTCCTTTCAAATAACACATCATTTTAGGCAGTTATGATAGTTATTTTGAATAAGAAAAAAAAAACATTATAACTTTGGATTTTTCTTTTCAAATGACACATGTAGTGTTTTCTCTGGCCCTGGCATGGTATGGTTAAATGAACAGCATAGAGCCTTAGTGTGACAGATAAGATGGTCAAGCTATCAAAAGAGAAAGAAGGAAAGAGATGCCATAGATCTTCCCACACAATAATAATGCAAATACTGCATGAACCATATGGTCTAGTTTCTAGATGACTATGGCTTTAGATTAGATTGGATTTTTAATAACAACATTAATTAATGACAAAAGTAAACAAAAGTAGATTTTTGAAAATGAGCTAGATTTTGGGGTTCTTGACCAAACAAATCGCCCCATTAAAGCATCTTGAAAGCTCTTCTCCCAAGGTGTGATGAAGGACAATGCAATAAGATAAAAGGAAAAAAGCCTTAAGCCGAGAGTTGGCATTGCCAGTAGGTAGCTCAAACTAGAATAATTATCACTTATATATTATTAAATTGAATTAACAAAAATTTAAAAACAAAAATTTTAAAAAACACAGCTAAAAGTAAATGCAAAATAAAATAAAATAATGAAATTTAAGTGATCAAAGTTAATAATTAAGGTGGCGAAGAAAAGGAGGTTTTTTTTTTTAATATTTTAACAGTGGCAGTGGCGGTCGTTAATCATCAAGAGCTCTCTTTTTGATGTAAGCGTGGTATAAATGCAGGACCTTTGCTTAATTCTCTTTTTCCTTTCACTCTTTCAAACAAAAAAAAAAAAGAAAAACACACTAAACCCAGCGTCCTTGGTTTCTCTCTCTAGTTCTCTACATTACATGAGTGCATACTGAAAAATCTTTATTGGGGATGTGACACTGTTGTAATAAACAACAAGAGTTTTCCTGAGCCACAAAACAGGAAAGAGTTTGAAGCTGAACAACACAGAACAGACACCTCCAAACTTCAATTAAAAAGTTTTTTTTTTCCTTTTTCTCTGAGAGAAGGAAAAAAAAAAAAAAAAAGCTTGAATGGAGAGTTGGCTACCAAAAGCAGCACAGAATCTGAAATGGGTATCTTTCCTTGCCTACTTTTAGTTGGGTCTTTACCCTCTCTCTCTATATTTCTCTCTCCTCTGTGTTTCAGAGCTGCTCTGACTAGGGTTTTGAATAGGTATTTATTATGCTGAAATCAATGTTTGTTTGTTTTAATTGACTGCTTCCATAAGACTTTTTGAGGCCCTTCTTTGAACCGTCTTTTTTAGTTTCCTTGCCTTGGGAGAGCTTCCTCTGTGTAAGTGTAAGCAAGTAACTTGGTACTACAAAAGTTGAAAGTTTTTAGCTTTGAAATGGCAGCTGTTAAATTCGTGTGATCGTTGTTGGTAAACAGTTGTTTCTTTTAGGTGCATACATACATGGGTTTGGCTTTTTTTTTTGCCAGTGCTTTTGCGTCTTCACCTCATTAATTGAACTGGGTCTTCTTCTTTTCTTCTTTTGAGCTTCTTTTATTTCATTTTATTTTATTTTATTTTTCTCTTTTGGGTGGATTAAGCTTTTGACAGAATGTCTTTGAGACCAGTTCGATGACTCTTTCTTCTACAGTAAGTTTTGAAGGTTGGAGTTACTTAAGTGTTGTATCTTCTAATTGACTGTTTACTCTACTCCTCTGCTTTTTTATTTTTTGTTATTTTAACCTTGTTTAAATGCCATTTGAACTGCTAGGGAACAACTGAGGGTGGTCAATGTTGGAGGCTATTATTGGATTTTGTGTAGAACTAAGATAGCAGGCTGGTTGATGATCAAGATCACTTGGGAAAGAAGGACATAGTTTTGGCTGTGTTTTGGTATTCTTGTTGAGGAGAAATTAGAAATGGATAATATGGGTGAAAAAGATAAATTGGAGTTGGATAATAAGAATGAAGATCCCATGAGTTACTCACCTGGCATGTCCTCAGACTGGAGATTTGATGGCTCCTCCAGCCTTGCAAATACATCTATGGGTATGGTCCAAACAGGGAATTCCATGGCAATTGGCAAATGTGATCTAGTTGGTTCTTCTTCTTGCGCTTCTGCTCAAATGGTGGACTCATTTGTACCGACACTTTGGGACCATCCCACAAGTTCACAAAACATGGGGTTTTGTGAAATGGGTGTTCAAAACAATGTGAGCACTTTAAACGTTTTAGGAATTAGAAAGGGAAGCCCTGCCTCATTGAGAAGTGGCATTGATAGAAGTACACTTGATTTGTGTTGGAATCCATCAAGTTCACTGTTAAAAGGGGGCATTTTCTTGCCAAATATGCCTGGAATGTTGCCCCAGAGCTTGTCTCAGTTGCCGGCTGATTCTGCGTTCATTGAGCGTGCCGCGAGGTTCTCGTACTTCAATGATGGGAATTTCGGGGATATGGTGAACCCTTTTGCAATTCCTGAACCAATGGGTGTTTATTCAAGGGGTGGTGGTGGGATGATGCATGGAGCTCAGGAGGTTTTGGCAGGCAATGTGTTGAGACCAGTATTAGGTGTGAACTCTCAAAGGAATGAGCTGAATAGTGCGAGTGAAGCGTCAAGAGATGCTTCGGGGACTGTTGAGCCGGGGACTATTGAAGGGAGTCCGCTAAAGAGTGAGAGGAAAAGCGTGAGCTTAGTGAAATCTCATGATGAAGCAAGACAAGGTGTTGGCGGGTCTGGAAATGAATCTGATGATGCTGAATTTAGCAGTGGTGCCGGAGTTGGTCAAGAGGAACCGTCTATGTTGGAAAGTACTGGCGGGGAATCTTCTGCTAAGGGACTTGGTGTGAAGAAGAGGAAAAGAAATGGCTCGGTAAACCATGATTTTGAAACTCTCCTTTAATTATAAAAAACAGGCATTGCCTTTTACTTATTTATGTTTCCAATGTTGGTGGCAGGATCCTGATCTTGATCAAGCTAAAGGGACATCACAGCAACATGTTGAATCAGCAAAGGATAATACTGAACTTCCACAGAAAGGAGATCAGAACCCGAGTACAACTACCAACAAGACTAGTGCAAAACATAGCAAGCAAGGGTCTCAAGCTTCAGATCCTACAAAAGAAGAATACATTCATGTGAGAGCTCGAAGAGGCCAGGCGACAAATAGCCATAGTCTTGCAGAGAGAGTAAGATTTTTAAGTGTGAAGTTGGTTTAATTGAAATAATGAAAATTTTCATTTCGCATTTGTAAGAAGGTTAATTGCTTCTCGGCTATAGGTAAGACGGGAAAAGATCAGCGAAAGGATGAAGTTCCTTCAGGACCTTGTGCCTGGTTGCAGCAAGGTGAGTTTTATTTATTCAGTAGTAGTTTTAGCATTCTTGCTAAAATTTTTGGTAGCATTGTTTGGTAATATTGATTTTATGCAGGTCACTGGTAAGGCAGTGATGCTAGACGAAATCATTAACTACGTACAATCACTGCAACGACAGGTTGAGGTATGCGGTTGCATTTCTGCTTTTCGCCTAAGAATTGGTTTTTTTTTTTTTTCAATGAGAATTAGCGTTATGTTTCTTATATGAATTACAAGAATGATTTTCTTTAGACCTTGCTTATGCACAAGTATAAAAATAGAAGCTAATATTTATACAAATATAAAACCTCAGACAAGTAGTTGTATTTCCGTGCTTTGCATTTATGTTGGTTGGAACCTATGTGCTTAGGATCAGTTAGTTCATTCTGACACTTATAATTCAACTCTCGTTTGCTGCAGTTTTTGTCGATGAAGCTCGCAACAGTAAATCCACGGCTAGATTTTAACATTGAAGGACTCCTTGCAAAAGATGTAAGTGTCTATGCTATAATTGTGCATGTCAGCAACAGAGCTAGTGGATCAAGATTTCTCCTGATTCACCTTTACGCTATGTTTCTTTACAGATGCTACACTCGCGGCTTGGTTCTTCGTCTTCACTAGCATTTTCTCCAGATATGCCTATGGCCTATCCCACGCTACAACCGACACAACAAGGGCAGCTTATTCCATCGGGCCTTCCCGGAATGGGGAGCTCTTCTGACATACTTCGGCAAACGATTAGTTCCCACTTGACACCTTTGCCCGCAGGATTCAAGGAACCTACTCAGGTAGGTACTTTTCAGTTATAGTTGGAACCTTTTCCACGCAAACAAATTGCTCAAAACTTTTTGCAACATGGGGTTTTATCAGAAATTAGAATGACATCCCATATATTAGGTGCATTGAGTCTTGTATTTCTACGAATAACTTTTCATATGATACCTTTGACTACAGCTACCAAATGTTTGGGAAGATGAGCTTAACAATGTTGTCCAAATGAGTTTTGGAACCAGAACTTCTCCTAATAACCAAGATGTGGATGGTACACTTAGTTCGTTTTTCCTTATAAGCGTTATTTCCTTCTTTTCTCTTTTTCCTTTTTCTTTTTATTTAAATCTTGAAGTTATGTCTTGTGCTTCTTTTGCAGGGTCTCAACCGGCTAGCCATATGAAAGTTGAACTTTGAATATTCTTCCTCTTTGTGAATTTTGTTCCAAACGTTGGCCCCATATATTATTACACAGCGACGTTAAATGGAAAAGCCAAACTTCATGAGATGGACACAATTCCTCTTTCAAGAACTAAGGTTTTAACAAGAATATTAACATATTTACTTCCACGAATCAAGCTCTACATTAGAAGGTTCCCATATCTCATTTATGGCTGTTTATCCAAGAAAGGCACTTCCTTGATTTAAGGGTGCTTGGAGATGAAAGAATGTATAGATTGAAATTACAAGGATCTGAGAGGAAAATTTGAAGAAAATGTTAATGAAATCATGGTATCATGTTTTGTTCATTGAATTAGAGGCTATGTGTGCTGATTAATTAAATATCTACAAATGTAATTTCGTTTCTTCCTTCTTATGATATATTTATAATTTACATTTTATCATATGTAGTATGTACCTCATTTCGTCTCTTTATTTTGTGGTGTCGTTTGAATTCTTTCCTTCTACATGCTACTATCCAAAAGAAGAAAATAATAAAATTCTCCGCAATTTTTTTGACCATTTATATGTGTTTTGGCATGATTCTGTTTTGGAGCATACACTTAAAGTCCATCGTCTGCCAAGAAGTTTGTACGAATGATACTGTGAGATGAGAAACAGTGTCGTCACAAAAATGGGCTTTAAGAAAACGACGTCTCTCTCTCACACTATTGTGTTTCCTTTCTACTGGAATTATGATTTTCTGCACCAATATTGAAGTTAACTCAACTATACGCAAGAAAGTACAACCATTACTTAAAGAGACTCAACTTGGCGTTTGACATGGATATATAAAGACAAAATGACAAGTGGCTGGTCTGTAGGCGTAAGGTATGAGTTAGTAACAAGACTTTAATAGGTCTTTTGCTACTTCAATTCTAACTAAAGTTTTAAATTAAATAAAAATAATATATAAAAATTTTATATGTAATTTTTTTTATTATAGTTATTGAGAGTTTTATATTATTTATAGTTAAAATTAATAAGTTAAAATTAAAATGCTAAATAGGCACTAATTCTTTATAGCCGGATAAAATAAAAAGAACTATTAATGTGTAGGAATCAAATTTTAAATGTAAAATTTTAACGGTTATAATATAAAATTTTTATATATTATGTAATATAAAAATATATTTAATATAAAACTTTCAGGTAGTATTCCGCTCAAGTTTTTACTTTTTTAAGTTTTATTTGCTTACCAAATACTTTGTTTCACGGTAGTTATAATCGCGCAGATGTAAAAGACAAGTATTTTTATAGTTAATAAATAGAACGCCAATGACATTCCGTTCTCGGACCGTTGGAGATGAACGCTGACCAAAGTTTGGCATGTAAAAAGCACGTTAATTTTTTTAACAAAAAGACGAAAACTCTACAAAAAACGACAGCAAAATTCATACTACAAATATCATATCAAACAAAAAACGACAACAAAGCTTCAAAATGAAAACTGTGTGTTTTGAAGCAACAACAATAAAGCTTTATGGGGTGTTTAGGAGTGGTGGGAACCACTCAGTTCCCACCACAAACTCAGTTATAAACAGTAAAAAGTTCTCAAATGCTACAATAACAATAAAAAAAATTACTATAGTGTAAAACTCTCACATGCTACAGTAAAAGTGGTTCTCACCATTGGTTCCCATCATCTTTTCAAACACCCACTTACAGAGTAAAAAATGAGTGTATTTATAATCAAATTAAAACTTAAAATTAAAATTTAAACACGATAATGTCAGAGAGTTTTATATTGTAAAATAAAGCTTTATGCTGCACTTGATTCCCAAACACTAATAATCACATACAGTTTGTTTCGAGTGGTGGATATAAACGCTAATTGTTATGTTTTTCCACGGATTCGACACCGAAAGATAATTCTCGACTTAAATGAGAGAGAAATTTTCAACGGAAGATGCCTGCAAATTTTATTCTTTTTTGTCGTTCTCCTTTTTAATATTATTGTCGTTTTTGCGATTATGTCGTATGAATTTTGATGTCGTTTTCTACTCATGTCGCTTTACGCGTCACTGTCGTTTTCCAACTTTATGTCGTTATTTGTGTTGTCTTTTTTCCAGTTTATGTCGTTCTTATGTTATCGTCGTTTTTTGCAACTGTAAGTTTTAAATTTCATGTTTGTGTGTGTGTGTGTGTATTTATATATATATATATATTTTAAATCGTAAAGAAAGAGAAAAGGCATGAAAAAAGCCTTGGTAACTCAACCGTTACAGCTTGTGTGGCATAACCAGGAGGCAAATATTGGTTCAAATTTAAATTGTGTGAGCTGAGCGAACCCAAAAAGGAGGAAAATACAATCTCATGTCGTTCGCTGCCAAACATTAGTTCCGTGGCAAAAATGTGTTGGTCCTCTAACTACTACAGTGGCTTACTCAAACTTTGCTGCGAAACCCAAAACCAAGCACTAGCCAAGAAGCTCCATTGCCACATTATCAGAAACCTGACAAACCCAGAAACCTTTCTTTTCAATAAACTCATCGACGTGTACGGGAAACTGGGTGACGTGAGATATGCACGTCAACTGTTCGATAAAATGTCTCAAAGAAATCTTTTCTCTTGGAATACAATTCTCTCTACTTATTCGAAATCTGGTTATCTTTGTGAAATGCAAGACATCTTTGACCGCATGCCATCTCGTGATGGAGTCACTTGGAATGCGCTTATTTCCGGGTACGCGTCTTTTGGTTCATTGGCTCAGACTGTAAAGGTTTATACTTTGATGTTAAGTGATGAAACTGTTACTTTGAACCGGATTACGTTCTCTACGATGCTCTTGCTCGCATCAAGCAAGGGTTGTGTAGACTTGGGCAGGCAGGTTCATGGGCAAGTAGTGAAATTCGGGTTCGAGTTGTACTTATTCGTCGGGAGTCCTTTGGTGGACATGTACTCAAAAGCGGGACTAGTGTATGATGCGAAGCGGGTTTTTGGAGGGTTGGAAGAGAAAAATGTGGTTGTGCATAACACAATGCTCGCCGGGCTTTTACGGGCTGGATTGGTGGAAGACGCTGAGTGTTTATTTCGTAGAATGTGGGAAAAGGATTCGATATCTTGGACTACAATGATTACTGGGCTCACACAGAATTGCTTGTGCAGAGAGGCGCTTGACAAGTTTCGAGAAATGAGATTGGAAGGCTTGACGATGGATCAATTTACATTTGGTAGTGTATTGACTGCATGTGGCGGACTGTTGGCCTTGGAACAAGGCAAACAAATTCATGCTTTTATTATTAGGACTTATCCCAAAGACAATGTGTATGTGGGGAGTGCTCTTGTTGACATGTATTGCAAGTGTAAAATCATAAAATCTGCCGAATCAGTATTCAAGAGAATGCTGCGCAAGAATGTAGTTTCTTGGACTGCAATGGTAGTTGGTTATGGCCAGAATGGGTACAGTGAAGAGGCTGTTCGAGTCTTTTGTGATATGCAGAGAAATGGGGTTGAACCAGATGACTTTACCTTAGGAAGTGTAATTAGCTCATGTGCAAACCTAGCTAGCTTAGAAGAGGGTGCTCAGTTTCATGGCCGAGCAATAGTTTCTGGCTTACTTTCTTTCATTACAGTTCCAAATGCACTTATTACATTGTATGGAAAATGTGGAAGCATAGAAGATGCCCATAAGCTGTTCAATGACATGAAGATAAAGGACGAAGTCTCCTGGACGGCATTGGTTTCGGGTTACGCCCAGTTTGGAAAGGGCAATGAGACAATTGCTTTGTTTGAAAGGATGTTATCCCATGGTTTAAAACCTGATGGGGTTACTTTCATCGGTGTTCTTTCGGCTTGCAGTAGAGCAGGTCTAGTGGAAACGGGACATCACTATTTTGAGTCAATGGTGAAAGAACATGGAATTAAGCCAGTTCTTGACCACTACACTTGCATGATTGACCTTCTCAGCCGAGCTGGAAGGTTAGAAGAAGCAAAAGACTTTATAAATAACATGCCTCACAAGCCTGATGCAATTGGCTGGGCGACATTGCTGAGCTCGTGCCGGATTCATCGAAACATGGAGATCGGGAAATGGGCAGCTGAGTCTCTTCTGGAATTGGAACCCCAAAACCCTGCAAGCTATGTCTTGCTCTTGAGCATCTACGCCACTAAAGGCAAATGGGACAATGTGGCAAAGTTGAGGAGAGATATGAGAGACAAAGGGGTGAGAAAGGAACCGGGTTGTAGTTGGATTAAATATAAAGGCAAAGTACACATTTTCACAGCTGATGACTGGTCAAACCCATTTTCGGATCAAATATATGCTGAACTGGAAAATCTAAATGAAAAAATGATAGAGGAGGGTTATGTGCCGGATATGAGTTACGTTCTTCATGACGTTGAGGAATCCAAGAAGAGGAAGTTGCTTAACTATCACAGTGAGAAGCTTGCAATTGCTTTTGGGTTGATATTTGTTCCCTCTGGCCTTCCCATACGAGTTGTTAAAAACCTTAGAGTTTGCGGTGATTGCCACAACGCCACTAAATATATTTCAAAGATCACGAAGAGAGAGATACTTGTAAGAGATGCTGCTCGTTTCCATTTATTTAAAGAGGGAACATGCTCTTGTGGTGATTTTTGGTAATGATAGGAAGATCAAGACAGCGACCAAAACGGTTTTGATTGGTGTTAGACATTGATTCGTTGCGTTCTCGTCATTTAGTAACAATCATATTTTTGAGAATACCTTCTTCATAAAGTTGACGGTTTGTACAGGTTTGAGAATTTAACCCATTCACGCTATATACAAGCAAAGATATATTCAATAACTGTTCTCTTTTGCTTGGCCTTTTTTGCCAAGAATACGTAACATGATATAGTTGAGTTATGCTTTGATGGATAAGATTATTGAGGGAAGAGATTGGAGATATTTACTTATTGGCTTCTGAGTAGCAATAACGCTCAAGCATAAGCTTTAAATGTGCTTGTTGAGATGTTCACTAAACTGTGCTGTATGCGTATGTACAAGCATGTATGATACCTATTAGATTGCTGAAAATTTTGAAATACATGCTGCAGTTTGGCCCTTAATTTCTCTGGGTAGATAATGTCTTTCTTACAGGGAATTTGTGAATTTTTCAAACAGATCAAGTGGCACGTGCTTTTGATCTTAAATAAAGAGGGAAGGTGCTCATTATTATTACGGAAAAAAAAAATTAAAAAAACTGTAGAAAAGAACATCAAGTCCAATAAAGCAGAACAGAGAAGAATTGAAGTGGGAATATCTAACTATTTTTCAACAATTTAGATGAACATACAAAAATCTCAAACAAGGCGAAACTATATGGAAGCACAAGGATTGCGAGTCTGAAGTATACTGTTAAAATAGATAAAAAACTGGCCCTTTTATTCCTGTGATGATCTGACACGCTCCCCGTGGCCTTGATATGATGATTTGATGGAGTCAACTTGACCTTGATGTGGGCTCTGTATCAGGTGAAAGAAGTTTTTCTTAAATCAGAGTTGTAATGGAGAGCCAACTCAGTATAAACTCAACACACTAACAAGCTTTACCTGCAGCTGTGTGCAGATCTCTATGACTTCTGCTAGAGGAGCCCAATCACCAAAATTCCTCTCAATAAACTGGTAAGCAATGCCACTCCTTCCCCTCCCCACAATGAAAAGTCCACCTTTGATTTCTCCTTCTCCCTTGAAGTTTTGCTTTATCCCCATTGCCTTTGCGCGTTTGTAATTTTTTATGGCTCTGGGGTTGAAAAGAAATCCTGATAGGAACTTCTCTTTGAGCAGCTCCCCACCGCCAAGAGCTTTAAAGAAATCCAGGTTCCGGTCATAGAGTACCACGCCACCCCAGTACCTTGGCCAGAGGTCTTTCACCTGCATCATGAAAGCAAAATTTCAGCCATGTGTTAATTGAAACTGCAAGAAGTTAGAAGTGTTGAATACCTCCGACTCTATGTGCTCATGAAGAACCGCACATAGTTGAACTCCCAGCGTATCAAATATTGGTTTTTTGGCGTATAGCTGGTGAGCTTCAGCTCTGCACATGATGCACCTGTTTTGAGTCCAATACATAATACAGAAAGACACCCATATCAGTTTTTGTTTAAGGAGTACATATCCAATTGAAAAGCTCCTTTCTCTAAATAGCCCTGACACTTTGTTGCAAAGTCTTTAATCTATATCTTATTTGTTTTTTAGCATGCTTTTAGACTGCAGACATGTTTCTCATCTATGTGACGTTTACATATCTACAGAACCATGACACCTTTTATTAACTTTTTTTTTTCTTTTCCTTTTTCAATCACATTGTAATGATTTGAGTGATGGCAGATTGTTATTGAGTCATAAATGATGAAGGACGTGTTATTAAGATTTACCCAGGACGTCGAATGCAAAAGATGACAGCAGGTTTATCTCGCCACAATTCTAATGCCTTCATTGGAGGTGCCGTGGATTTCACCAAACGCTCCATCCCGATCTTGTACACTGGAGTTAATTTCTGTAGGGAGATATTTTCGATAGCAGAATAAGGAGCAACCTGATCGACCACAGGAGGAGGTTTCACGCAACCACATGCTCTACTCTCGGCTGGCCCTGCAGCAACAATCCCTTTGAAGGTGTATCCTTCGCCAATCTTGAAATCAGCCAAGGACTGCTCAAGCGATTTACTGCTGTTTCTCGCTATTGGTCTTGTTATGCTTTGCAGGTTTTGAGAGTTGACCTGCCCATAGCTCTTGTAAATGCTGTTATTTCTGTAGGGTCTGCTGGCCATTCTGGTTGGAGGAAGAGCATTTGTTTGGGGCGAGGAATCAGTACACGGACCGCTCCTGTCCATGAAGCGCGCTATATGGCCTCTCTTCATACCAAACTGCGAAGACAGATCTGCACTGCTCAAACCAAGAAGCTCAGGAAGACATTTCCCAGATAACTCGAGCTTATCTCCATATTGCATCAGCGAACGGTCGTGCAGGTATGACCTGATTTCCAGTGCATCCTACGGTTAAACATAGAAATATACCGCATGTTACGGATTAATCCTTTACTGATGAGATCAAGAAAAGAAAAGAAAGGCACTCATTCACGCGCACACTGTTTATATTGGCTCACCCTTAAGATCAATCTGTGTGCTAATTCTGCGTTTGGGAGATAATCAGACTCAGAGGCAGATTTGTTTGTTATTAAATTAGTATGCTTCTGCCAAAAAAAAAAAATGGTGAAAGCTGATTTTAGATGTAACCAACCTTTTGTTGCTGTGTCATGTTTATGGCGTCCATGTCTTCTAACTTCATGATCTTCAAGGTTGGTACGTCATCCCAGCCTTCTTCTAGCAGCTTTGGAAGCAGTTCTTTGAGAATTCCATTCCCAACAAATTCTTCAACCGAAAAAGAAGCCATTTTGTTTGAAACCAGAGAATGGCTCAAAAAGCACAACTCTCTTTCCTGAAGCAAGTCCTAGAGGTTTATAAGTCGACTTTTGTTGGTTTTAACTTCAACTACTTTAGACATATATAAGGTTTTTACTACATGAAAATAAAATAGTGTTTTAGTGTTCGGCAATATCTATGACGTAAATGTATTTGTGTATTTGTCTCTTATTACAATTCAACCTCCCCAAATAAGTTCGGGTTAGTTTTGAATTTGGCCCCCACAAATAGAAGTTGATTCACTTTATCCCTACAATTCAACGGACGGTACAAATCTGCCACCAATCTTATTATAAGTCACTACCTTGGTGCTTCCGTTAATGAGACGTCAATTCTTTATCAATTTTAATCATGTGTGAATCACGTGACTGGTTGGTAAAAGGCAATATAAAAGGGACAATGGCAATGTAGCAAAGGAGAAGGCGACACCTTGAGTTAGAGTGAGGAAGGATTGTGTTTAATTTTTTAAAACAATATCAAAGTCTATTTTGTTTAAATTTATTATATTGGCATTTACCACGTAGTCATATACGTGATTGAAACTATTAAAAATTGACACCTCAATGATAGAAGTATCAAAGTTTGTGGGGGCATTTTGTGTCATTTTGAGTTGTGAAGAGAATAATGGATCAAATTATAATTGGCTCAATAAATAATGATATCAGTGAATATTAAATTTTTTTTATCTGTAAGCTGGGATTATACAGCCGTCCTAATAGTTAGGTCGCATGGATGTTCTACAAAGAAGCAAAGATTTTCTTTTCTTTAGATGCTTTTTGTGGATCCTCACCGGTATTAGAGCATTATAATATTCTTCAAAGACTTATGGTACGAGCTCGTTTTTTTTGGTTGAATTATTGAAAAATAAGTTGCAACCAACCCTTTAATGCGCTTAACTATATGAGGACAAACATGCGTTTTTAAAGAGAAAAATTTGGAAGATTGATAGAAAATAGATTGTTGATGAGTAAGACTAGTCTAGTTGGTTATAAGTTTCTCCACTTTAACCATAAATTAAAAGTTCGAGTCACATTGAACTCCATTTGAAAGTGGTGGCATTCCTTCTCCTTTTATATAAAAAAAACCCTTATATTAAAAAAAAAAGAAGAAGGTTGCTTAACTGCAAAAGCTACAAACGGCATCCGGACTGACAACATTGGAAACTAAATTTCAAGGTAATATTTGGACTAAAATATTGATTAGTGGATAGATTTGAAGCAGTCTCACAACATCCAGACTGACAACATTGGAAACTAAATTTAAAGGTATATTTGGACTAAAATATTGATTAGTGGATAGATTCGAGGTAGTCTCAGCTCTTTATATACAATGTAATGCAATAATTGCCGGCCAAGTCCTTCTTTGCTATATTATTGTATAATATGTTTTCCGAAATGTCAAAGTCTTTCTCCCCAAAAGGCTTATTTACATAATAACTCCCCGATCTTTGACTGATGTTGCATTTCGACCCCAAGCTTTATTTTGTCCTATTTAAATTCCCATAGTATTGGTGGGTCCGCGCATTTCATATAGAAAGGTTGTGATATTACACCTAAAATAGTTTGTTAATCTCCTTAATTTTTTTTTTCTTTCCCGCTAGCTATGCTATTTGATTTGAGGCTTGATATTTGTTGGTGTAATTGGTTTTGAAAGTTTGTTTCGGTTGGAAGGTAAATCAAACCAGATAGGGTAGTTGAAGGAAATAAACCAACTAACAAAGCTTATTTAGTTTGGAAATCTAATTTATAATTTTACTTTCTTTGTTGAATAATTTTGAGCTCTTGATGGTTTGGTATTTACTTTTTTTCCCGGCATATTTCGATATTCTACGAAAATGTCCCTGAAAAATAATTGCAAGTGTAGTATGCAAATGATATGTTAACGGAAAAATGAGAAGAAAATATGATGTTAGGGGATTAAATGAGACCGGAAAAGTTTAAGGACCTAAGTGCAACGTATAAAAAGGTTAATCATTAATAGTGCAAATAAGCCCAACCAAAAAAAAAAAAAGGCAATTTTTCTAGGGCAACACAAGTAACCATTTGTACAAGGTAAGGTCAAAATTTTGATTGCTTTACAGATAAAGAAAGGACGCTTGAAAAGAAAAGAAAAGAAAAGAAAAGGATTGAAGTTCTCATCTCTTTTGAGAAATACTAGGAGGGCCTCACGGCACTTGTTCAGACTTTGTCACGTCACCAAAGGGACGTTACATTATGCAATTTCCACCTTAGAGTAAGTTTAAAATTTTATGCATGTCCAAATCAATCACTAGGAGTGTTCCATCTTTTTTAAACCAATCCCTCTTTACGTTATGGAGAATTCTTTAGCAAAGTACGAAAAAAATCCTACCTTTAGGATACAGTTTTTAACCATTAGATCCTCATCGGTTTTGTTAACGAGGTAGTGAGCATCGACATGGTATGACAATTGAGAGCAATGTAATCATGTGAGTATACTGATCATATTTCCTTTCTTATGGCAGAACATAATGTATTATATACAAGAGAACTATCTTATTGTATGGTAAAAAGTAGCGGAAGTAGGCATTTAATTAAAATGTCTCCGAATTTTTTCAGGCATTTGTCTTGTATTACCATCCCCATGATGGAAAGCACTGACCAATGTTGAAGGCAACAATCTGTCTTGTGATATATCAGAAGCATATTTATCCCCTCCTTTAATCAAGAACTTTTCAATCATCCAAAAGGACTTTTGCCACAAACCCTCTTGCCTGTGCTCTTTCACAACATTCAGAACATGTTGTACTGCATCTACTCCATTCAATATGCTCACACTTTTTTCCACATCAACTTTGTCATCTAACAAAGTGCATGTAGCTGACAATGCAGCTTCAACAACCTCAGCTGACAATGCAGCTTCAACAACCTCTGAATTTCCATGGTCAAGACAAGCCAGTTATCTCTCGAATGCTTTTGCATCGACTAAACAGAATGTGTTTTCTGAAGAGCAAGCTCCTCTGTGAACCGGGCAGACTGCAGTTTTCTTCCTCCTAGATGAGCCCGGTGACAGAAACTTTAGAGCAGAGAACATCCTCAGGAGCTTGGCTTTCTTGACCTCTGGTGGTTTGGATGGATTTATTGATTCTGATGAGAGATTCTCCAGCCCAACGGTGGATAGCCTCTGGACTTCATTGCTTGACGTTTTCACAAGAAGTTCTGTAAAGACTGCTGTGAAATTGTGGGATCTTGCTGGAAAGAGTATCTGTGGATCATACAGTGTTGCTGTCAATCGGACTAGAATTCCAACCAGGCCTTCTAAGTAACTGCTTGTGTGCCTGCTTGATCTTGTTCCAATCTTCTGAATCTGGCTGATGGTTTGTAGGATTGTAGGCACTGTGTTCTGGAAAGAGGAGCTAGGTTGAGTGTCAAGTTGTGGTGCTGGAGTTTCGTAAGAAATTTCACTGAAATTGCCTGCTTTTTGGAGATACGTTTTACTTCCCTCGGGCTTTGGATAAGGCTCTTGGGTTGGCCTTTGGTTTTCAAAAGCTTTCTACTGGTGTGTGGCCTATTTGGGGTGAAAGCCGGTGAAAGCGTTATAAGTAACTTTATGGCTGCAATCCCGAGCTCTTCTCAGGAATTGTTTATGAGTTCAATGAGAATGTAGCTTGCTTCAGTCTCTTTGACAATTGAGGCCATTGATTTGGGAGACTTTGTGAGGCACAAAAGTAATCTTAAAAGGTAGATGTTTAGCTCGTCTGGGGTTGAGTTTTTGAGCACGTAGATGATGTTGGACACAAAATAGTCTGTAGTCATGGCGTGCCCATGAGAACTAACTTAGGCTCTCAAGCTCAAGACCCGACTCGAATACATTTGCCAGTATTGAGCTGCTTCAATTTTTGAGTTCGCTAGCTCGTCATAGATTCTCTGAGGGAACATCTCTTCAACCATGCTTTGTATAATACCTGCTTCAGTTAGTACTTTGGCATTAGGCTGGTACAAAGAGATTTGTGCCAAAGCCTTGAACGCCGCCCTTTGAGACAGAGCGTTTCCAGTTCTTATCATTTTGATGAGACTGGGAGAGGCTCTTTCAGCCACATAGGTTCTATTTAGCTTTGCCATTTCTGTCTTCATCTCTTCACAGCCTTCACTATTAAATTTCAACAAGGAAGTTTAGATTCAAGAAAATATTTAATTTTCAAGTCCCCTGTTGTTAACATTTCATCAGACCTTAAAACTGCATAATTAGTATTTATCAGTGCTAGTTTTGTGACTAAATATTACCTTCTTCAATATTATGCAAAAGGGGTTCTAAGTCCGTTTTCTGCCACTAGCTTGATGTTATTCGGCGAACTCTCCAAGTTAGTCAGAATTTCACCTGCTTTTTCCATAGCAAAGGCATTAACTGAAGGTTTGTATTTAACTGTTATCAGCATCTGAATTTCTCCAGTAACTAATGCTATTTTGTTGCACAACGATCTCGATCGCGAAAGCTCAAACAATAACAGCAACGACGCATGCTTTACAGGCTGGTAATTACGTGACAGCATTCTTATCAGCACAAAAAATCCAATTCCTCAGCTACCATTTCTTGCATCAAAAAATAAAAATAAAAATAAAAATGAACACACTTAACAATTAATTTCTATTTCTAAGCAAGTAAAATCAAATGTTCAAAGAGCTAGAACCTTGCTTTCATTGTCATCTTCAGCCAGTTTTTGTGGCAATTCCAAAACTGCACATCTAACATCTTGGTTCTTGTACTCCAGAGTCTTAACTAGTAAAGGCAACATCCCGGCGCTGTGGACTTGAACCTTGCTGTGTGGATTTGTTTCACATATACCATGCATTTCCTTTATAGCTTCAGACACCATATTCTCTGAACTAGCCAAGGACAAAGCGGCCCGGGCTACCTTATTCCTTGCTACTTCATTCCTTTCCTTCCATTCCTCCATTTTAGACTTGAGAGCAATATACGAATTGTAAACTCTACTAAATAACTTCTTTCGGGAAGAGGGGCAGAAAATCTCCTCGGAATCTTTTAACTTTTTAAGCCACTCACAAATTGCTTCTTTTTCATATGTTACTCCACCTTCTACGGTGACGGGATCATCCATGATCTTCTTTGTCAATGGACAGTAGAAAGTTCCATATAGAGGCTCCATGTAGTGAGCCACCTGGGACAAAACTGCTAAGGAACTGTTCATGTTTCCATGTTTCACTTGGCTACTACTGCTTTTGCTACCGGGGAGACTATTATAAGAGTCTAAGAAGTAAGGGTTCTCCATGTCTTTTTCTTCTAGTGTTGTCGTTTCTTCATTTAAATGCTCATCCAGAGACAAAACCTGCGTCTCTAGATAGCCAAACTGAGCCGCTTTTAACTTCAAAACGAGAATTCTGCGTCTCTTTCGAAAGAGTTTGAATTGCAACTTCCGCATATTCCTCCTCTTTGAATGTCGAAGAAGGAATTGAGCTCAGGTGTTGTCCCATGCTTCTGATCACCCCTTCCAGCTGTGAAACAATGCTTCCGAGCTCGGAACCTGAGACGGGTTTATTGCCCTTTTGTAAACCCTGCACAATATCCTTGGCCAAACCAACGCTTTTGGATACAGATTGAAGGATCTCCATTGCATTTGGTGGGGAGTTCTCTGTGCTTTGTAGCTCCATTATAGCTATAGAAGCGCTGTAGAAGTAGCACCCGATCTCAATAAAGTTTCCCTGTTCTACCTCTATGTATGCTACTGACACTGTGATCTCCGAGATGGATGCCAATAACGAGTCCACAAGACTCGTTAGTGGAGTTGTATCTTCCTTAATCCGCTGAACACAATTGAGAAAGAGCATGCCATTTTTCATTAACAATGCTATTAGTAGGAATAGTGTTCTGTTAAATAGTCAAGTATCTTCAATATTAGTGCTGAAAATCACGACTAATCTGAAACCCATTAGATGTTGATTGTAATGGAAAGAAAACTTGACTAACAAGGAAGAACTATGCCGAATATCTGATTTTAAATTATCAAAATTTTCACTTTTCAGCTTCCAAAAGGAGCGCTTTGTTGCCTAGCTTATTATATAACCTATAATACTCTTTTTAACTCCAAAGACCATATGTACATCCCAAAAATTTATACGAACCATTTATCAAGTTTTTAGTTCTGAGACTCAGAGAAACTGATGCAAAAGACTTTAAGAACTCATGGCTTGTAGAAGCTCCTACCGACATCGAATCGATGCTGCCGAACCTAATTGACCTTGCTGGTATAAGCACCCACCACTCCAATTTTGTAACAACAAGTTAGTAAATTAGTCTTGGTCTTTGAAGGTATAAAACTTCTGTGATCCTATAAAAGGAAATCGATTTTTCCTCAGGTGGATATATGGAATTACTTGCTGGGAAATTTTGGTATCTTTGTCGTGTTTGTATTTTCTGATAAATGACTTGAATTCTTAGTTAGACTAAAAGAAAGAAGCTGCATAAGACTACGTAAACTTGGTCAGGTAGTATGAGGTTTGATTTGGTGTAATGGTTCTTTCTCATAATTTCATTTGAATAAGATAGACCCGGTATTGGTTCTTGATACTTGAAGTGACATTGATTATATTATCTTCTTCTTTGTTGTTACTATGCATTAAAGGCATGTTTGACACACCGTATTGTATTGTATTGTATTGTATATAGAAAATACAATGCAATACAATACAATATAATGCAATACAATACAATATGGTGTATCAAACAAGTCTTATAAATTGACAAATTAATACATTAACTTTGCATATTTTTTGATCTGACATCAACTTTGCAGTTTAATTTGGTTACTGAAGAAGAGTTGCAACAAATTAATTTGAGATTCTTAAATATTTATAGACCATTATACCCATCTGACAAGATTTGGAATCTATATTCTCAGCCCCTGATTAAACCAAGTAAATATTGATACTTCTGTTCATATTTTTCTAATTATTGATGGAATCTAAGTGAAAATGTAAAATGCTTGATATAGTTAAACATAACATAAATTTAAGATACATTTTCCTAATCTATCGTAAAAATATGGACATTTCAGGGACATCATTTGCTTATTTATTCCTCTAAAGATATCCACGTTTTCCTATACCGTTGCTTTTGGTCCACATAATCTTACTAGTCATGCTAAATATAACAAAAGAAATTAGAATATTTTTAAGAAATAACAAAAATTAAAATCATCTTAAATAATTATTACATAATTTTGTGGGACAAAACTTAAAAATCATTCTAAGAATTACTACATAATTTTTCTATTTCTAAAATATTTCAAAAAAAATTATTAGGTTTCAATTGCATTCATGTAAACATGTCATGTAGTGTAATTTTTATTATATTATTCTTCGACGTCTATTATATTTTGAATAATACTGTCCAAGATAAAATTGACCATATAGTAATATCCATAAAAAAAAAATTCAGTTGTTTGATACAAATAATTATTTATCTCTTTCGTTTTTATCGATAATTTCAACATCAATATTATTTGTTGAATCTCTCCAAAAACAAAACGTTTGACATATTTCTCTCACCCTTAATTAAAACAAGTTATCGATAAAATCTCTGGATTCTAAAATCTAGCATTGATTTGAATGGTCCAATCCTACATCCAATGCTTGTGACCAAGTCAGAATAAATTACACTTTGTTGACTTTAAAACTAATTTTTTGGGTGATTATTGAAATTTTACTTGCTCATTGACAAATTGCAAAAATATTTTATGATTGTGGTGGCTTCAATTAGTGTCAAAACACATTTCCTTTATTAATGTACTGCAAGTTCGAACTCCACAAAATTGTTTTCACTGATCATCTTTATCATGGTAGACTTCTAAATACACCTTTATCAACGTTGCTCTCAAAGAAGACGCTTTCATGTAGCCAAAAGTCAAAGGTTTGACACTGGCAAAATCCAAACGACACTTCTTATGCTTGTGTACGTGAATGCTGTGAAGTGTAAAACTGCGTCGAGGTTAGTGTGCTTGGAAAGTCAGTTGAAACTTATTTGTTCTAATAGTTTATAATATAAAACCTTCGTATATTACAGTATAAGACTTTCACATACTGCAGCATTTAAGTTCTAATTTTAAGTTTTAACTTCTTTTTCAAACATCGTACTTGTTGGTACAAGCTCTTTTTCATTCGTGGTGGAGATGACATGCATGCGACAACCGATGAGAGTGGATAAGGCTCTGCCTAAGGCTGACAATTCGGGTCCACGGGTCGAGTTGAGCCCTTATTTAAACAGCCAACACGTCAACCCAAACCCGACCCATGACCCGACGGGTCAAAAAAAGCCTAACCCGGACACGACCTGACGTGTAGACGGGTTAACCCAACCCAACCCGTGCAACCCGTCAATATGCTATTTTGTGCATGTTTGTGTTGACACGACACACTGACCTACTAAACCCGGTGACCCGTAATACGATAGACCCAACAATAAGCCTACAAAATAAACAATAACTCAACAAAACAAAACCATCAAAAAAGTTAACAAAACTTTTTATAAGTTTAACAAAAACAAATATGTTAAAAATTAGAATCATGTCAAGTTGGATAAACAACAAATGTTAGACTAATTTGACAAATTAAAATTAATTTCAGGTTATATGGGTTGCATTAAGATCATACGAGTTTAATTTAGGTTACACTGGTTGATTAACAACTTTTAAGTCAATTTTTGGGTAAACATGATTTCGACACGTTTTTTGCGGATTATTTCGGGTTGATTTCGTGTTGATTCGGGTCGACCTGAACCCAACCCGTTTTTTTGTGTGGGTCAAACGGGTTCGACCCAATTCCAACCTGAGGCTTATTTTCTCAGCCCTAACCCACATTTTTCATCTCGAGTTCGTGTCGTGTTATCATGTCGTGACCCAAATTGCAGGCCTAGGTCTGCCATCACCGATCCCCTGTTTTTATCCATAAACTACAAGGCGAAGGGAATTCTCTCATAAAATACTAGGGCCTGTTTTTATGGATAAATAACGACACCACCTTTGAAAACGACAATAAATGAGATACAATATCATGGCAAAACCAACGGCGGTTGAAGCAAGTATTTTGCGTAAAAAATAAACTCGATAAAAAAGGAGGAATAAAAAAGAGGAAGAAGAAGAACAACAACAATGCCGTGAAAACCGATATAACATTGCCTAAAAAAGAATATTGTTTGCAGAAAAACGACAAAATATCAATGGCATGTAACGCAACGCAATAAACGACAACAAAGAGAAATGGACATAACATCTATACGACCAACTAAAATACGACAAAAACCAAAAACTTACAAATTAACACTAGACTTAAGAGACAGAGAGAGAGGAGAGAGAGGAGAGAGAGGGGGTAGACGGCAACAACAATGAATATAGACATCAAGTGGGAAAACGACGATAAAATGAAGAACGTCGAACGAAAACGGTTAAAAATATGGGGAAAACGGCAACAATTAAAAAAAGAAGATTTATAGAAAGCTAAAATAAAACTTAATATTATTGGACAATTTTCACTTGTAACATTTGAAAAGATAGAGATCTGCCCGTCCACTAAAATAACATACAACATAAAAATTTATCTCAAAATATAAAGTAAAAATAAAAGATAAATATTATTTTTGCCCCTCAAACTTTGGTTACTTTATCATTTTGTCCTTTGAACCTTAAAACCTAGCTTGTGCATCCCTCGAACTTTAAAATATTAACAAAAATGCCAATTGAACTTTAAAACATTAGCAAAAATTCCCTCTTCTGTTACATTCCATTTATAAAATTTTATTTTTGCCTTTGAACTTTGGTAATTATGGCATCTTTATCACGCCTTGGAGTGCGGGAGATGACGTGGTGGTTTAATTAAGTTAATTAAATAAGGATTTAGTTAAAAACAAGGTTTTGTAATTAAATTTATGATTAAAAAGTGATAATTTTAAAATC
Organism: Artocarpus hirsutus; assembly: GCA_946598075.1. NCBI lineage: Eukaryota > Viridiplantae > Streptophyta > Magnoliopsida > Rosales > Moraceae > Artocarpus > Artocarpus hirsutus. The sequence continues at coordinate 274,641 of CAMOHE010055155.1, forward strand.
ATTTGAATGTAATAAATTAAGGAAATAGAATAAATCATCATGATAATTAAGCAAATAAAAATAACATTAAAATAATTAAATATGGGGTGGAACGCGTATGGGTCCACTGACCCACATATTGTGCACACACACATAGTACTGACAATATTACAATACAATCGCAGTCCAAAATAAAAGAATAAGTTAAGATCTTACATGCCTTGAATTGTATTTTAACCTACTAAATTCTTCTATTGGTCGTAAGTTCGGTCAACGGACTCTTCTCCGATCCTAAGCTGATATCCACCTAGGGGTAAGATTTTAAAACAAATAAAAATATGAGCGAAGGGCTCAGTAGGACTATAATTAAAATAAACAGATAAATATTCTGTTAAAACTTTCTTAATAAAATAAATAAATAAATAAATCAAACATGTATTTTCATTTAATAAAATTCTATTAAAAACAATTTATCCAAAAGTACCTTTTTAAATTTACTCGGGCAAACCAAGTAATCACCACCGAAGTGGCCCAGCTGGGTTTCGGGACCTGCCCCCAAGGTCGTTCACTACACGACCCGATCTCTGATATGGCATCATGCCCTCAAATATATATATATATATATATCTATGATTAATAAAATCTCTTCTTTACCAGATATAATCGTTTATATTCATTATGAGGTTTATTATGAAATTTACCTCAATCTACTGTCTTAGAAAACAGTTAATAAAAATCCTTTGTTAACAAATCATTTGAAAACATTTCATAGAAATCCCTTTGAGGCCAAAATATTTAAAACTGGCTATCAA